>NW_019104539.1:535075-571270 GCF_001995035.1 Momordica charantia | reverse complement strand
AACTCCCTACTACATCAATACCATAACCACCACTAACACAAATAAAACTTAAAACACATAAATGAAATGTTTAAAACTGAAAATACAATTAAACATGCTTTAAATCCGAGAATGAAACTCCTCCACCATAAAACCAAGAGTTTGTAACCCTTCAAGAGTGAATGAACTGGAGTTTGAACTACTTTCAAGTACTTTGAAATCTTGTTCATTTRATGCATCTTGAGTTCAACTTAGACTTCCATTAATGCAACTTGAGTTTGTAGTAAATGAAGTTGGACTTGTTCTTGACTTCATTCAATGCCACTTGAGGTTGCCATAAATGACACTAGAGTGCATTTAATGCAACTCCAATTTGTTGTCAACTTGGACATAGGATTCTCCAACAACTTCCTTTAACTCTTTGAAGACTAAGACACTTTGGTTCATATCAATATATTTTAATTGCAGCTCATTAAATCCTTGAAAGTATAGCAACTACCAAATCGATTCTTAAATCAGGATAATTAATGTATTGGAAGGATGCTAGAAAAAGGTTGACCATTAAATCAAATATTAATTCGACAAATTATTTTTATTTTAGGAAATATTTTTATATCAAATTATAAGATTCTTAATTAATCAAAATTAGAATTCACTATTCATAGTGGGGTAATAAATTGATGACAGAATAATTTTGATAACACTACTCACTAGTATAATAAACTTGTTCATAAATAAATTTGACAGACTCAACTTTAAGTTAAATAATGTTGCCTTGAAGTATATTCTAATAAATTTCGATAATATCCATTATAAAAATACTTTATTAGATTAAGTGTTTCGACTATATAAAAAGGTATAGTTTAAGAAAGATCAGGAAAAATCTGTTCATATATTCAAATATTCTCAATTGAATAAGTCTCCCACAGCTTGAAAAAGTAAATGTAATTAATTCTACTATCGTTTTTTCTCTTAGGCTACTCGTTGTTTATAATCATTTGATCTTCAAAGGAATGAAAATCATATGAGAATCAAAATTTTCACTCGTCTTTATTGCACCTTTGTTTATAAACAATTGATCTAAGATCTCATTTGGAATGAAATCAATCGGTGGGACATATCTATGGCTCCCCGACTATAATCTAATATTATCCTATAATCTCATCATTCCCAACCTTATTTTTATTCCGTGGGCACCACATCTTTATAATTATTATTTTACGATTTTTACCATTTTTTTCCTCTATTAATGAAACTCGTTACTTTTTAATTAATTGTTATACATTTTTATTTTTCTTTATTTATACTACTAGTTTTTATTCTAATAAAAATGTATACAACTTTTATTAATTAATATGATTTTATTATAAAATATTATAAATTTATGTTTAAATTTTTAGTTAATTAATCTTACTTTGTCATTTTTAATTAATATCAATACCTTTTTCTTAAATATTATAAATTTATAACAATGAGGTTTGATAATATTTTCTATTAAGAGGTGGTTGTGTTACGTTTTAGTGAAAAATTATTTTTGTTGATCTAATTTTATTTTAATGATTTATTATTTGTTTATTAAATCAATTGTTGTAATAAAAAAAATTACTACCAATAAAATAGCATTAAAATAAATTAAAACTTATTATTATTTTAATTAAACAATATTAACACAACAATAAATTCATAAATAGTTAGAAATTAAAAAATGTGTACTAATAATTTTAATATTTAATTTCAGGTTTGAATTCCATATAATTGTTAGTAAACAACGGAATAACAATCTCATTTCGATTGATTTTAATTTGATTTGATTGAAAATTAGGTAAAAATTGACACAAATTGCCAAGTTTAAGAGTAAAAATCAGAAACTTTCCCCGGCGGCCTAATATAATATAAATGCATGTTTTTCTTTCATTTACTTTGATTAGTCAATGTCTACCTAAACTAGTTTATAAAACCGCAAGAAGTTACACGTTAATTAGGAATCCAAGTTTCAAAATGGATCAACACTTTGTTAAATGATTGATGACCAATAAACCACAAAAATCAAAATATTATTTTTTCTTATAGATGAAACAAGTACTGAAGTTGAAAGAAATAATAATAATTTAATAAAATGACACTATAAAAACAACAAAATTATTAATTTATTGAGTTGTGACAATAATAATGCAAATACTCAATATTCTTACACATGGAACATGACAGTTATTTCAAGGAACCAAATTATTTTATGCTAAGCACCGGAAATGATGGCAAATTAAAATATAGAATGATATCCTTTTTAATGATCCTTTCAAGGTCAACGTTAATTAACAAATGTTAAGGTAACGTGTAACACTAATAATATTATCATTCAATTTGTTTGATTAATTGAAAACTTATAKTATAGTATACCATACATATCCATTTGGGAAAATCTTCAACATTTAGGGAATATTAAAGTTAACATCTTCCCTCGTTGAATATTGTTTTCCTTGGAATTACAAGTCCGGCCATGTACATCTTCCAAAGTATCTTTTAAATGGAAAGGAAAAAAAAAAAAAAAATTTACCCCTAAATTTGACCACGTATTAATTTTCATGGAATGTGTTGCAATTGATGTACTCAAAAAGAAGAAAACAAAAGTGTTGCAATTGTCGTGTGGAGGATGGTGTAGTGACAAATATATATGAGGCCTTGTGATATCACCTACTATACTATGAGGTCTTGTATTCGAGTGCTACGCTGGTCAATATGTTTATCGGATACATAAATTGTCCAACCTGAAAATTTGGATTGGTACAAAAAATCATCCGCTAACCAACCCAACCCGTGAACCCCCTAATTTTTAGAGTGTCTTTTGGGGTGGTAATAGAATTAATTTTCTAATTTACAACACCTAGGAAAGTGATTTTGAAAMTAGGATTGCCAAATACACCCCTTGATTCTATCAACATTCAACATCCGAGGTTCGTTTAAGAGAAGTTCTATCAATATTGAATGAGAGAGAAGTTGACTCTTGAACGTCACCCAAAGATTTATTCAAGAGCCATTAAAAACCACAAGCTTCACTAATTTTTCAGATATATTTAGGGAAATGCATTCCAAGAAAGGTCTCATTACTCACCCACATGGCTTCTTCCTCCTCTATCTTTTCGATCTCAACTCTTCTCCTTCTTCTTCTTCCTCTCTCTATTGACTCGCTTTCCTTCAAAATAGATCGATTCAAGCCCAACGAAAACGACRTAGTACTTTACCAAGGAGATGCCACTCCTTCTGTGGGAACCGTCGAATTCAACAACATTGACTATCTGTGTCGTGTCGGCCGGGCTGTCTACAAAGACAGTGTCCCAATCTGGGACTCGAAAACAGGAAAAGCCACTGATTTCACAACCCATTTCTCCTTCGTAATTGACACCCAAAATAAGTCCAAATATGGCCATGGAATCGCCTTCTTTTTGGGCCCATCTGGGTTCCAAATCCCTCCGAATTCTGATGGTGGCTTTCTTGGCCTTTTCAACACTTCCAACAGCGATTCCACCGCAAACCAAATACTTCATGTGGAGTTCGATTCTTACTACAATGAAGAATGGGACCCTCCGTTTGAACATGTGGGCATCAACGTTAACTCCATTGCTTCCTCTAATTACACTCGATGGAATGCTAGCTTGCACAGTGGGGACACTGCTGATGTGTGGATCTCGTACAATTCAACTGTGAAAATTTTGAGTGTTGTGTGGAAATATCAGAAGACGGCGAGTTCGTTTGAAAATACCAGCCTTAGTTACCAGATTGATCTGATGAAGGTTCGGTTTTGAACTACCCTTAGGTTAATTATAAGGATAAATTTATGGATATTTTGACAGTTATGAATACTATCCCATGTGTGTTTCTTCTTGTGTTCAAAATATAAGTCAAATTTTGCGCATTGAAAAAATATATAATTTTTTAAAGAGGAAGTTTCGACATATTTGCATAAGCTTTTAAGTTTGGGTTATTTAGGTATAATCATTTTGTTTTGATTTTTCATTCTTAAAAATGAAGTTTAGAAGCATTTACTATTACTTTCATTATATTTTATGTGTTTCTTAATTATATAGTTGTTTTAGATATTTTGGCCAAATTTCAAAAACCGAAAAAGTAATTTTCAAAAAGTAGTTTTCAAAAGGTTTTTTTTAATTTAACAAAAAATTCAAATATATTTTTAAGGGAGCTAAAAAGCTAAATAGAAAATGGTTAGCAAACGACCCCTTAATAATTATTTCGATTTTACACTTTTAGAGTCCCAGAAATATCAAATAAGGTATATAAGTGATAACATATTAGATACTCCCATGTCAAAGGAATAGATTTTGCTATTTTTACAAAATTGAAAAGTAGTTGTTACTTTTGCAAATTTTTCTTATTATCATCATCATCATTACTAACTTTTTGCCGGTGCCTATTTTAATTACATATTTTTTTTCTCTCTTCAGATACTATAGAAAATGTAAAATGTAAGAAGGTAAGAATAATCTTCAAAAATGAAAATCTCAAATGGAAATAATAATCAAACAAAAAAACCTTAATCTTTTATTTATATTCTGAAGACTCGAAATGGCACTATGCAGACTTCTATTTTGAAAGCATGTTTAACGAGCATAATTTGGAGGATAAAAGTTAAGTCAATAAGTCAAAGGAAATTTAATCTTTTATTCTCATGCTTTAACAGGTTCTCCCTCAATGGGCAACTGTGGGATTTTCAGCTGCAACAGGTCTGAATTTAGAGAGACATACGTTATTTTCTTGGGAATTCAATTCCACTTTGGACATCAAGCAAACAAGTGAAAATAATGGGAAGAAAGTTGACATAATTGTGGGTGTCACCGTTTCAATTGGAGTCTTGATTATCATGGCAACAACAACATTTGCACTGCTTTGGAGATTGAAAAAAAAGCAAAAGAGAACAAAATCAGAAAACCCTGAAGAGGTAAATTTGACGTCCATTAACGATGATTTGGAAAGAGGGGCTGGACCCAGAAGGTTTTCTCACAACCTCCTCGCCATGGCCACCAACAACTTCTCCATTGATAGAAAGTTGGGCGAAGGAGGATTTGGTGCAGTATACAGAGGCTACGTACCAGATTTGGATTTGACAATGGCTGTCAAAAAGATCTCAAGGGGTTCTAAACAAGGAAGGAAAGAGTACATAACCGAGGTGAAGATCATTAGTCGGCTGCGCCATCGTAATCTGGTGCAGCTCATGGGGTGGTGCCACGACAAGGGCGAGTTCTTGTTAGTTTATGAGTTCATGCCTCATGRCAGCCTTGATTCTCATCTCTTTGGGAGGAGAACCCCTCTCGCTTGGGCTATGAGATACAAGATTGCATTGGGTCTGGCCTCGGCATTGCTATATCTTCACGAAGAATGGGAACAATGCGTGGTTCATAGAGATATTAAATCGAGTAATGTTATGCTAGATTCGAACTTCAATGTGAAGCTTGGGGATTTTGGGCTGGCTCGATTGATGGACCATGAGTTGGGTGCGCAGACGACTGGGTTGGTGGGGACTTTGGGATACTTGGCTCCTGAATACATAAGCACGGGTAGAGCTAGTAAAGAATCAGATGTGTTTAGTTTTGGAGTCGTGGCTTTGGAGATTGCCACGGGACGAATGTCGAGAAACTCCATGGAAATGGGGTCACATAAGGGTTTGGTGGAGTGGGTTTGGGACCTTTATGGGAGTGGACAAATTCTTGCAGGTATGGATGAGAAAGTACAGTGTGATTACGACGAAAAACAAGTGGAGTGTTTGATGCTTGTTGGACTTTGGAGTGCTTATCCAGACCCTAATCTTAGACCTTCAATAAGGCAAGTAATTCAAGTTCTCAACTTTGAGGCAACGATGCCAAATCTTCCAAGTAAAATGCCGATTGCTGTGTATCATGCTCCTTCCACATCGATGAGCTCAAATGAACCTCCCATTTCAGTAAGTCTCGACGTAGGTCGTTGAACAACAAAAGGGCGATGTTGATTATCTCATAAGAAAAAGATCAAGAGACTTAATAATGTTTATTAATATATGGAACCTTGCGAATATTAAGAAGGGCTAAGTTTCACGTCTATAACTTACACACGAGATTTGTTATTTCGTTTTTGTTCTTCATTTTCTAACTCTATTTTGATTGTGAGATTTTATATCTTATTTGTTAAGGATCCAATTTTGAAAATATGAACCTAAAAGAGTTTATAAGATAAGTGGATTACTCATCTTATTACCATTTGGTCTTATTACTCACCCGAACTAGAGATATATTGAAATATAAGAGATATAATAACTACAATTAGGAGGTACTTGAACCCTCCCCTTGAGTATTCATTCTTATTCGGTCTAAACCACACTCACTAATTATAATTGTCTACCTTCGTCTTTTTGCCTATACTCTATTTATAACAAACCTCCTAACGTAATTACTAATATGTCTTTAATATCCTAATAATATCCATGGTCTATTTTAACAGCAATCCTATCAAATTAGTGTGTCGTTGTTTACATTCAATTAAGCTAAGAAAATTTGAAAGATAGAAATATACTTGCTTGCAGAAAACTTTAACTTTCACCCCACCTACAAGTCAAATACAAGCTAGGGCAAAAGAAGAGAAAATATTATCATTACCCATCACAACTAATTCCATTGACAAGTTCATGAAAACTATATAGGAATTACATGAAATTGAATCCAATGTTTTATTTAAGTCATGTTACATCCATTAATAAGCTTTGATAAAGGGAAAAAATAAATCTAAGGAAATTGAAAATTTCCTCTTAAAAGTAGGGTTGATCATCAATCGGTCGGGGTCGGTTTTCGGCCGACCCGGATGCCAAAACTGACCACGTCCCCTTCTTAAGAGAGGAGCGTGAAACATAAGAAAATACTTGCTCAACAAATGCACCATATATACAAAGCAAACCATCGAAACTTGAAACACATCGCAAGTAACTCTAAATTTTACTTCTCTATTGGAACAGAGCAATAAAGAAACAGAGGAATTCTTCCTCCTAATACAGAGGGTTAAGGCATGCTCAACAGTCAACACTAAGCTGTAATGAAATTTTGTGAAAATTACTTATGGAAATGTATAAAAACAATTATGAGTCCGGCGTATTTAACAAAATTTTTTATATTCTATTAAAACGCTGAATTGAAATCGTTCTATAAATTTTATGTTGACGGTCTAAATCTGACCATTTATTTTAGATGAGGTCTTCCTTGAATGTATGAATGTATGTTGACGACTATTAAATGTCAATTAAAATTTAGTATAATTGACGGTTATTACATGTCAATTATTAGGTTTTTATTCACGGGTGTTAACTGTTAATAAAACACAAAAAATTGATATTATTGTCCATCAGCTATGCGATGTTTAAGTGGATGGTTAAAGCCATCAATATTTCCTCTTTTATTCCTGATTTTTAGCCGCCAAGAAAAGGGGAATTGTTGACTAGCAATGTGGAAAACAAAATCACATAAAATTTACGAAATTTGATGGAAATACTGTTAATAAAAATGTAAAAGTTGACGCGTCAACATTAAAATAAATGTTTGTTCATCCCTTTCATAGGTCAATATATGTATTTTTAAGTCAAATTGAGCTTAGCTCACCAAAAAGTCATGGGTTTGAATCTCACTCTCACCCCCACTCCAGACATTTAAAAAGCATAATAATCATAAATAAGGAAAAAATTTCATAAATATCTTTTATTTTGTTTAAAAAGGAAAATGTGTCTCTACTCTGTTGTGACTATTTTAAACGTCATGGAATCCATAATTTTATTTTTATTTTTCATGACATTGAAAAAACGTCATAAATAACGAAAAATTTGTAAATCTCCAATCTTTTCTCATCAAAATCGTGTCTCAACTCTTTCTTGACAATCTTTTTTTCGTGACGTTGAAATGACATCAAGAAAAGAAAAAAATTCGAAAAACTCTAATTCTCCCACCAAAACCAGCATTTTACATTTGAACATGATTAATGTGAATTGCATTATAGAAAAGAAACAAAAGAAGAACTATTTCCATTTCCTTTTAATTTCTCTGCCTCCCTCCGTCATTCACGTGTTGCATTCTTCTCTCTTCCCTTCTTCTATAATAATATTCATGTGAATACCCCACCACTATTCTCAAAGTGATCACAACAAACAACAAAATCCGTGGAATATATATAAGTTAGTGACGATATTTCATTCTTATGAAATCTTCCTCATGAAATTAAAATTAAAAATATAGTAGACCAAAGTGGTGGGACTAGAAGGTACATAAATCAATATAATATTTCAACTTTTTATTTTCTTAAGGAAAATTCACAAGAAAACAACTTTAATAGCAAAGCCCCATCCCCTGCATCTTGCAGACCAAGATGGAGGAGCGACCAAATCCATCGCTCGAGATTTTGGAGCTCTGCAAAATTAGTCCTTCTCCTTCTCCATCAGCACAATTTTCTCTTCCCTTCACCTTCTKCGATCTCCCCTTCTTCACAGTTCCGCCCACTGAGCGCCTACTTTTTTACTCCCTCCCCGCCGGCGCCGACGCCGATGCCTCCGATTCAATACTCCAAAAACTCAAAAATTCTCTCTCTCTCACGCTCTCCCGTTTCTTCCCTCTCGCCGGCAACGTCGTCTGGCCGGAGGATTCCCCCGAGCCCTTCATTCTTTACAAACCCGGCGACGGCGACTCTGTTTCCCTCACCGTCGCCCAAGCCGACGCTGCCGATTTCCACCGTCTCTCGTCGGACCAGATCAGGAAGGCCAACGAATCCCATTTCCTGGTTCCCCAATTCCAAGCACCCGACGACACTACTTGTGCCGCTCCGATTATGTGTCTCCAAATCACTTTATTTCCCGGCGTCGGATTTTCAATCGGCATCGCAACCAACCATTCGGTTGTCGATGGGAAAACGTCCACCATGTTCTTGAAATCATGGGCTTCCATTTGTGCCCACGAATCCGAATCGGATGATCTCCATCTCCCTACTCTCGATTTCGACAGGACGGCCGCCACGGATCCAGCTGGCTTGCATAAACTTTACCTCAACTGCCACCAACTTTTTCTCTCCCAACCCACTAATTTGGGCCAAAGGTTGAGACTTTCCCCCAGGGTGGCCGTCCCGGACGACGTGGCCAGTGGCACCTTCGAGCTCTCACGTGCCGACATCGACAATCTAAGGACGATGGCGGCGGGAAGTTGTTCATCAGATTCCACGCGCCGCCGCCGCCGTCGTCTATCAACTTTTGTGCTGACATACGCCCATGTCTCGAGGTGCATCGCCAAAGCCCAGCGGCTGGACCCGAAGAGGAACGTTGTTTTATCGTTTCTCGTGGATTGGCGGCTTCGTTTTGGGGGAAGTCTTGTGGGAGCGAATTATTTCGGAAATGGGGTAAGTGGGTGGGGGTTGTTTTTGGAAGCGAGGGAATTATTGGGAGAAAATGGAATGGGAGTGGTTTCGAACAAGTTGAGTGATCTAATTGCGGAGATGGAAGAAAAKGTGAAGCAGAGGAACGGAGTTGCTGAGTTGATCGACGACCAATACTTGGAGCGGTGGTTAAGTGAGATGAATACAAATACAAGCATTATTGTAGTGGCAGGGTCGCCGAGGTTTGGGATTTATGACATTGATTTTGGGTGGGGAAGGTGTACAAAAATGGAGATGACCTCGCTTACACCGGGTAGAACATTTTCTATGGTAGAGAGCAGAAATGAGAATGGTGGAGTGGAAGTTGGAATTGCACTTCCACATGATGTTATGAACCTTYTTTCTTCTATGTTCTTCGAGGGAGTGAAACTATAATCATAGCCATAGTCTTGGATGTGTCGTTTGATAATAAAAAACCGAGAACAAAATGTGTTTCCATTTATGTATTCTTACTTGTGTTTTAGGATCATGAGCCAGGATTATCTAGCTATGTTATCACAAGGGTTATGTTTGTGTTTTCTTGTTTGCTTTGTGACGTATTGTATCTCACACTTTAACCTCGGTGTATTTTATTATGATTAATTAAAAGCTTGTTCTTTTGTCTTCTCGATCACTTTATTTTTGTAGTTTTTAATGGGTGGACATTTTGTCAAAAAGTAAGRTTCATTTTATGTGATGYAGTTACGATGCCATGTTAAATCATCTTGATTAAGAAAGAAAAAATTATGTAATAATTATATAGGAAGGATAAAAAGATTAGAAATCCTAGATCATGTTTTTATGTATTTTTTAGTTAGGAACAAATTGAAGGTTGAGGAGAGGAGGAAAATCCATGTGTTTGAGAGCTAAGTGTTGGGCTTCAAAATTGGTAACTAATATATGTTTCTGATTAAGAAATTTGCGGAAATAAATAAGGAAAATTTGAAAGTTGTAATGTTTTTATGGGTTTCTTCTTTAAGAAATCATTTGAATTTGTGAATKGGTTGTTATTGTTATGTTTAAGGAATTGTTTGGAAAAAAAATTTGAATTTTTGACCTTAATCAATAACTTTTCAGAGAAGATAAGTTTTATTTGTGGGTTTTATGATAGAAGGACTCGTGTTGGTCTGTAGGACCGTCTACGCTCGCTCAGAACTAGAGACGGTGGCGCGGCCAGATCGTAAATGTTGGGATGATTACGATCAAATCCAGATTCTGAATCCTAGTACAAATCTTGAGCTTGGGGTGTTTCAGAACCCAGCAATGATTGCTACATTTTGAGCATATTACAAATGTAACAAAATTTCTTATGAATTTTAAATAATACTCAGCTATTAACTAGTCCCTAGAAATCTCTTGACCACTGTATGTTTGTAATAAGTGTACCAGAGAGAAATACAAAAATTGAGAGTAGTTGAGTATTATTTATAAATTGGTCTGTAGATTTGTATTTTTCTTTTCGAAGACCATTTAGTAAAATCTTACAAAAAAATAAATAAATAAAAAGAGAAAAACGAGATTATAATGGCAACATAAAATACCAGCCGCCCAGCAATGAGCCAATTATTGCTCTTTCTTTAGGTGGAGGAATAATGGGCGACAGCTTTGGTAAAAAAATCCTAAAAAGTTAAGAAAATAATAATAAATAAAAGAAAAGGAAATCCCACACATTTTTCTCAGTTCCAATTTTATTTACTTTCTTGTATTTAAATTCTTTGAAAGAAAAAAGCACAATTAATTAAAAGGAGAAAAAAAATTCCACAATAGCACCAGAAGTGTCCGTGGGATCGATTGAAGTACTTTTTAACTAATTTAATTCCAATTGTAAATTTATTTAAGAGATGATCAAATTTAATTTGTACAAATTTTGATTTTCATTAAAATTAGTGTACGACCGTAAGGAAAAGGAGAGACAAAAAGAAATGTTGGCAGCAAAAACTCCAGCACACGAGACTCACATAGAAACATAAAAGATAAAGAAAAAACGGGAACCACGTCTCCTAATTAATAGGAGAGAATATATCGTTCAAAAATAGAAAGAAAAGAGGATTCTTTTGAATACTTTTAATTATAAATATCTGGACTCAACTTGAAAAAATATATAATTTGTATTTGTATATTAATGAACACATGGCACACTCGAAAGGAAAGTAGTAGCAAAGATTTCCTTAATTTGGTAGATTAGAAATTTTACCTTGAGTTTGGTTTCTTTAATTTGGGGTGGGGTCGGATTCTCTTCCGATGATCAAGAAGATTAAGAACGTTCGACCTGACGATTCGAAGTTCGATTGGTTGGCGAAAAAGATGGTTGATCTTACGCGATTCCTCAAATGTGCGAGCTTTTTTATTGTCCTAGATCTTGCAACAAAGTTGCTCATGAATTAATGAGGTTTTTGGAATGTGGTTGGAGGATTGTCCCTACCTCTTCTTTCCGTTTGGGAAGACGGCTGGTTTTTTGTTTTTTTTTTGTATTTTGTTGTTCAAAAATAAAAAAGAATAATAATAATAATAATAACTCGTCATTAATTTTTATGCTTTTGTATTTTTGATGTTTATTATTTAATAGCAGCAACAGACAAACTTGGTTTGTTTTTGACATTTTCCATTTCCATCGTGAAAGCAAACGTTTTGAAAAGTATTATATTCCCATTTCCATCTTCAAAGCAAACGTGTTGAAAAGTATTAAATAAAACAAGAAAGATGGAGACAAATATAAGATTTGACGTGATTCACGTGAATAACCTTATGCTTGCAGGCGAAGGAATATACAATACGCTAATTACATACAGTGTCTTTAAAATATGGAGATTCATCCCATCATCTCCATCATTCAGCCCAAAAAAATGGAGCAACCAAAGCCATCGCTCAAGATTTTGGAACTCTGCAAAATCAGCCCCTCCCCATCTCCTTCTCCGGCAGCCGATCAGTTTTCTCTTCCCTTGACATTCTTCGATCTCCCCTTCTTCACAAGCCCTCCCACTGAGCGCATACTTTTTTACTCCCACCCCGCCGCCGATTCAATACTCCAAAAACTCAAACATTCACTCTCCCTCACGCTCTCCCACTTCCTCCCTCTCGCCGGCAACGTCGTCTGGCCGGAGGATTCCCCCGAGCCCTTCATTCTTTACAAACCCGGCGACTCTGTTTCCCTCACCGTCGCCCAAGCCGACGGCGCTGATTTCCACCGTCTCTCGTCGGACCAAATCAGGAAGGCCAACGAATCCCATTTCCTGGTTCCCCAATTCCAAGCACCCGACGACACTACTTGTGCCGCTCCGATTCTGTGTCTCCAAATCACTTTATTTCCCGGCGTTGGATTTTCAATCGGCATCGCAACCAACCATACGGTTTTCGATGGGAAAACGTCGACCACGTTCTTGAAATCATGGGCTTCCATTTGTACCCACGAATCTGAATCTGAATCTGAATCGAATCTCCCTACTTTGGATTTCGACAGGGCCGCGGCCAAGGACCCAGATGGGTTGCAGAAGCTTTACCTCAAGTACCACCAAATCTTTCTCTCCCCTCCCGACACGTCGGGCCAAAGGTTGAGACTTGCCCCCAAAGTGGCCATCCCGGACGACGTGGCCGGCGGCACGTTCGAGCTCACGTGTGCCGACGTCGAGCATTTAAGGGCAACGGCGGCCATGAGCTCGTCTTCCACGCGCCGTCGTCGTCTGTCGACTTTTGTGCTGACATACGCCCACGTGTCGATCTGCATCGTCAGAGCCCAACGACTGGACCCGAAAACGAAGGTCGCTCTGTTTTTCCCCGTGGATTGGCGGCCTCGTTTGGGTGGGCGTCTCGTGGGAGAGAATTATTTCGGGAACGGCATTGGTGGGTGTGGGTTGTTTCTGGAAGCCAAGGATTTTTTTGGGGAAAATAGAATAGGGGTGATCTCGAATCAGATAAGTGAAGTAATTATGGAGATGGAGGAGAAAGTGAAGGGGAGCACTGAAGTTGTGGAGTTGATGGACCATGTGTTCTTGCAGTGGTTTAGCAAAATGCCGGTGGATAAAAGAATTACAGTGGCTGGTTCGCCGAGGTTTGGGCTTTACGACCTTGATTTTGGGTGGGGAGGGTGTACAAAAGTTGAGATGACTTCCATGGGATTGGATGGGACATTTTCCATGGCCGAGAGCAGGAATGGAAACGGTGGGGCGGAAGTTGGAATTGTTCTTCCACAAGATGATATGAATCTTTTTTCTTCTCTGTTTTTCGAGGGACTGAAACTATGATCATACCTTCCAATATGTCTTTTGAGTAACGTAAGTCATGATTTAGCTATATGATCACAAGGCACTCCTATTTTGTTGTTTCCAAGTTAACTTTATGCTACTCTATCTTTCTTATGATAATCACACTTTGTTTTTGTGGTGTTTAATGGGTGGTTGCAATGGTTTACGCGAACAAGAGCAAAGTTATGCAATAGTTCTCGTCAAAACGAACATAATTTAACGGTAATTTATATACATCTCCGATTAAAAAGTTGTGAGTTCATCGTCTACCCCACATGAGATGGAAAACTGAACCTTCAAATTTTAAGACATATCTGAGAGTTATTTTTGTTATACTTCGTACACGATATAATGGAAAATTCTAAATCATTTTAAAGTGATTCACGCTCAATTAGATCACTTTTACCATTTACTAAAATCACTTGTATTTTGTTGTCAAACCGGCTGAGGTGCATATATTAAAAAAAAAAAAATTGATTGGCGCATGATTCAACACGATTTTATTCCAATACTTTTTTAATTGTCATTCAAGTGATTCACGCAAATGGCTCATTTATTATCTTTTTATTTAATTTTTTTAATATATTTAATTACCTCCCAACTTTCTCTACTTTCCCTCTCTATGGTTTAGTTGTCTTCCCTTCTTTTTATCTTTCATCTTTCTTCTCCTTTTCAAGTTTCATATCTATTTTTTTTCTTTCTCCATTTGGTTTTCTTATCCTCTCCTCCTCTTGCTTTCTCTTTCTTTCTCTCATTCTCAACTCCAACTTTTTGTCAATGGATGTGATTTTTTTTTTAATGCCCAGGCCATGGGGAGATAGAATCAGTATCTATTGAAAACACAAAATATATAAAAAAAAAAAAAATAGAAGCCAATTTGTCGAAAACGGTATCCTTGTATCATAAGTATCTCCATAATGGTATTATGCTGTTCACTTTGGGTATAACCCTCACGGCTTTGTTTTTTGGTTTCCCTCAAAATGTCTTAATCACTTCCTTGGACTTTGTTTGCACTCCTTATGAACTCAACTATCCTCTCTTCGAACAAAATCTCACTTGTATCTTTGCTTGCCCACCTTCAATCTCCTCCCCTTAACGAAGATACCTCGTCTTCCTACCAGTCTATCCCGATTCGATAGGGCATGTCTTGTTGTCCTCATACCTTCAAGTATCTCCACAATGGTATGGTATTGTCCACTTTGGTTATACCCTCATGGTTTTGCTTTTGGTTTCATCAAAAATGTCTCATACCAATGTAGATAATTGTCCTGTGGATCACTTTCTTTCCTAACCAATATAGGACTTTTTTTGCATTCCTTGCTGTTGGTTCGATTGGAAAAAGCATCACCACATCAGGCGGTCAGTTTCCATTTTGGAAACTGACCGCATGTTGATCGATGGGTATTTCAGCCTGAAAGCCAACTTGACCGACCGATGTACACCCCTAATGTGTAGTTTGAAATGAGGCACGGATCTGCGTTAGGTTTAGAGGGGCCGCCTGAAAAGTCGTTACTTAGTAAAGCATTCGTATGTCAATATAAAATATATTATATTGATATACTACTTCTTTTTAGTACAATATGATAGGATTGAAATTCAACCTCACGATATTTTAATCGGATATGAATACCTTAATCGGTTGAACCATACAAGGTACGAAATGAAAATGAAAAGGATATTTCTCAGATTCATGTGAATTCCTTTTTCAGAAATTTTTTATTTTTATATTTAGGTCCATCGGATCGAGGTATAAAATAAAAAAGATATTTTTCAGATTCATGTGATCCATGTGAATTCCTTTTTCAAAAAAAAGAAATAAAAAACTGATATTTCGGTCCGTGTACCAAGGTATAAAATAAAAAGATATTTCGGTCTGTCGGACGGAGGTATAAAATAAAAGGATATTTCTGAAATTCATGTGAATTCCTTTTTCAGAAAAAAGGAAAAGAAAAATAAACTTTTTTCCTTTTCTTTTAATTTCTCTCTTCCTTACCCTCGTGTTCACTCCATTTTCCTTCTCTCTCATGCAATTTTGACTTAGAAAAATGAATTTTCAAAATTGAACTAAAAAGTTGTACGCTAATAAGATTTATCTCACTTTTTAAAATTTTGTTTTTCTAACATTTTGACATGTTGGTGAAATTACTCTTCCTTCCTCTCCCTCAATTAGTCATTTTTTTCCCTTCAATAACATTGTTCATCGTTTTTTTCTTCTTATTTTTCTCTTTCGATGTTTTCATTCTTCCTTTTTCTCTTTCAAATTTATCTCAAGAATCTCACAAATTTCCCATCTCCATTACTCTAGGTAATAACGATATGGCATTCGCTTTCTAGATGGGGTAGTTTGTTTGTTATTGCTCGAGTCTCCCTCACTACACTCGGATCTCGGATCTCACTAACTATCGCTTGGATCTTACTGCTGGCGCTTTGGATCTTGCCATTATTGCTCGGATCTCTCTGCTATCACTATAGAGACAAAATGATGAGGAGAAGAAAGATACAAACTATAGAGAGACCTAAGAAATATAAAGAGAAAGATACTAGAGATGCAAGCGATAGTAATAGAGATACGAGAGATATTAACGATAGTGATAGAGTTTTGCTTCTTCAAAGCACAATATGCTCGAAGGTTAAGCTCCAGGGACAACTGACTTACTTGTATGAACTTGGTTTTTGAAAAGTAGAATGGTGGTTTTCTCTTCTACATAAAATTCTTCATTTAAACCTATCTCGGCTACGTACCCGACACAAACGGCTTATGGTTCAATAACGCAAAAAGCAAGATTCCTGCCACTTACAACAAGGACTTTTCTTTTAATAATGTTTTTTTATTAAACTTATTCCAAAAATATATCACCTAAAAAACTATTTCCAAGAATAATGCTTGAAAAATAGTTGTTCGTCTCTGGATGAGACGACCTATGAATAGGTAGTAGTAGGTTGTCTCTTCAAGAGACGACATGCAGACGTGGTGTCAATTTTTTGAAAAAAATTAAAAAGACGATCAACTAGACGTGCTTTATTCAAGAGACAACCAACTAGACAGCACTTTATGATCATCTCTTCAATGTTGCTTTTGAAAAATAGTAATAATAATTCTTATTATATTATATAATATAAATAGTATACATAGACTAAAATTATGTGTTGGTCAATGGGTAGGTGCCTAGATTGTTACATGTGCGGGCTTAAGTTTGAATCTCAGCCTTTGCAGTTTTTTATTTTTGATATTATTATTATCATCTGATTAAATAATTATTAGTTTTTAGTTTATAATTATTGTTGCACAGGTGAAGGGTATGGGGTGTTACGACCCTGATCTTGAGCATGCAACATGGTACGTTCGGCCTTGCGCGAGCCAATGTCAGAGTGTTGTCGGACGGTACACTCAATGACGGAGCAAGGTAGTGCAGCAATGCAGAGGTGCAGGTAGGTGGGCGCGCACGGCGGCACGACATGCAAGCACGTAGGCGAGTACATAGGCAGGTGGCACAAGAGGCGACAAACGCGTGTAGGTGGGCGTGCGCTTCAAGGGCATGTGCAACGGGCGCGGTGTGCGGGCACACGCAGGAGGCGTGCGGCCATGCGCGCGCACAGACGGCAACATGCGCAGGCATGCGTGCGACAGAATTGGTCCAATCGTGAACGGATCTTCCATAGGTGGTGGATAGTGGACTTAGTGGGAGGGTGGCCCAAGGAGGAGTGGTGGCTAAATTTGGGAGGGTGGCCCAATAATAGAGGAGTGGTGGCTAAATTTAGTAACACCAAATTTAACCAACACTATTTTTAGCAAGGTCAGTGGTGGAGTGGCACCACCATTATCTCCGACCTCCAAGTAGTGGGAAAGTGGACTCCAATTAACACTAAATTTAGTGCTGTAGCACTAAGTTTAGCATCCCGTTTGCCTATAAAATGGAGAGTTTGAGGAATGTTGAAGGATACAATCCAATCTGAGCATATCGAATCCAATCCTAGTGTGTCCAATTGTAGCCCAAATGGCACGAGAGAGTGTAGACTCCCTAGGGGAGGTGTTGTTCCTCTAGGAGAGTCGAGTTCCTTGTGAGTGGGAAGGTCGTGATGATGTATTTCTACACTAACTTTACGAAGGAACCATAAGTGTGTAGTGAGAGACTGTACTAAGGGCGATGTCCTTTAATTTTGTTAAAAGGAAGGGAAATGAGGTGCGCATGAGCTGGCAAAAAGGGGAGTAAGGTACCTGGTTTTTGTGTTTGGCTGAAGGAATTGCCTCCCGAGTTTGCTTTAGTTAGCTTTGGTTGTTTGGATATTGTTACTTCCTACTGTTCAAAAGAAAAAAAGTATACCGTCCTAAAATAAACATTTTAGTATTTCTATTAAAACATTCATTCATTTTAGACCTTGGCAAAAACAACCATAATTCAACGGTAACTAGAGGTTATAAGTTCAATATCCTACCTCCAAAGGTTGTACTAAAGAAATGAAATTGTATTGTAATATTCCCCATTTTTTTCACTTCTGAATTGTCTCGGGATTCCATACGTTGATGCATTTGGGAATGGCTATTATATATTATTGCAAATATGTTGCCATTATTTATGGTACTTTGTTTTTTTACGAGAGAAATCTAATCCAAGTTGCAATCTTTGTTAAGTTTTAGCAAAGACGAAAGAGGAGCTTTAAACTCAAGCAAAAAATCAACTCATCGATCCAGCCTATTATAAACCTGTGTAATGGTATTGTTGCATGCATATTTTTGTTCATAAACACTACAAAATTAAAAGTATGAGCAGAGAATAATATAGCAAGGTTCAGATAATGTAACGAAAGATATTGGACATTGAAGTGTGAGACGATAAACCAAGACACACTGCCAAACAAGCAAGAAGCTTTTTAACAACATTTTCCATACGTAAGCCAAATTTAGAAAACTAAAAAAACACAGAGAAATTTGGTTAAAAAGGATTCAATAGATTATAGTTTCAGTCGCTCAAAGAACAGAGAAGAAAAAAGATTCATATCATCCCGTGGAAGAGCAATTCCAACTTCCACTCCACCATTTCCATTCCTACTCTCCCCCATAGAAAAGGTCTCACCAGTTGTCATCGAAGTGATCTCCACTTTCCTGCACCTTCCCCACCCAAAATCAATGTCATAAATCCCAAACCTCGGCGACCCTGCAACTGTCATGGTTTTAGCTATGGGCATAGCACCAAAAAACCTCACATAGAAATCGTCCATGAACTCAACAATTTCATTCATCTTCACCTTCTCATCCATCGCCACGATTAGATCACTCAACTTGTTCGAAACCAGTCCCATCCCATTTTCCCCCAATAATTCCCCCGCTTCCAAAATCAGTCCACACGGTCCAACGCCGTTCCCGAAATAATTGGCTCCCACAAGACTTCCCCCCAGACGAGGCCGCCAATCCACGGGGAACAGCAGAGCAACCTTACTTTTCGGGTCCATCCGTTGGGCTTTCACCACGCAGGTCGACACGTGGGCGTATGTCAGCACAAAAGTCGACAGACGACGACGGCTTCCCGCCGCCGTCCTTAGATTGTCGATGTCGGCACGCGTGAGCTCAAACGTGCCGCCGGCCACGTCGTCCGGGACGGCCTTTTTTGGGGCGAGTCTGAACGTTTGGCCCAAATTTCTGAGATGGAAAAGAAAGATATCGCGGTACTTGAGGTAAAGTTTATGCAACCCATCTGGATCCTTCAGGGCGGTCCTGTCGAAATCCAAAGGAGGGAGATGCGATTCCGAGGATTCGTGGGTACAAATGGAAGCCCATGATCTCAGAAACGTGGTGGACGTCTTCCCATCCACGGCCATATGGTTGGTTGCTATGCCAATACAAAATCCGACGCCGGGAAATAATGTGATTTGGAGAGACAAAATCGGAGCGACGCAAGTAGTGTCGGACGTTTCGAATTGGGGAACGAGGAAATGCGATTCGTTGGCTTTCCTGATTTCGTCCGACGAGAGATGGTGGAAATCAGCGGCGTCGGCTTGGGCGACGGTGAGGGAAACAGAGTCGCCGGGTTTGTAAAGAATGAAGGGCTCGGGGGAATCCTCCGGCAAGACGACGTTTCCGGCGAGAGGGAAGAAGTGGGAGAGCGTGAGAGAGAGAGAGTTTTTGAGTTTTTGGAGTATTGAATCGGAGGTGTGAGATGGGGCATCGGCGGCGGCGGGGAGGGAGTAAAAAAGTAGGCGCTCAGTGGGAGGTATTGTGATGAAGGGCAGATCGAAGAAGGTTAAGGGAAGAGAAAATTCAGCTGATGGAGAAGGAGATGGAGATGGACAAATTTTGCAGAGCTCCAAAATCTGGAGCGATGGCTTTGGTTGCTCCATCTTCGGCTGCAAGATTGGACGATGAGGGTGTCTGGCTGTTAACAATCTCCCTATTTTAAAGACTATTTCCTTCGCTTGTAATCAGCATGTGCTGGTCATTCACGTGAATCACGTCAAATATATATATATATATATATATATATTTTTTTCCTTATACTCTCCCCTCCAAAGTATCTAAAGTAACATGCGTTGGTTATCAAATTTCTATCCCATTATAAAAGAAGTAACCAAATATGAAAATATCAATAAAATTTCATTATATATTATATATACATATATGTTAATATTAATAATTTTTAACTTATTTAGAAATAGAAAAATATTTATTTGTTAATTTAAATATTTTTTACGATATTTATATTTTTCTAACTTTTACCTAAATATCCATCGGCATAAATATTTTTTCGATATTTTCATGAAATTGAAACTTCGACATTTTCACGGACATAAACATTTCAACATTGCTCCTCCTTTAGTATACATGTTCCACAACCTTCTCTTTCCATCCAAGGAGGAAAAAGGTTATCTTCAATGGTATGATATTATCTGCTTTAGACATAGTTTTCATGATTTTGTTTTTGATTTTATCTAAAATATCTTACGTTAATCAAGTTAATTATTTTTCGTTTATACGTCGTAAATCACTCACTTCCTTGACCAATTTGCACACCTCTAAGATTTTTCACTTTTTCTTCTTTCTTTCTCTCAATGTTACCTTTCAATCACTTTCTCATTTGACATTTGGCAAAATACAATTAGAAAAGTGGAATTTTTCAACGGACCTCATAAAATGCTCTTGTTACATCACCGACCCAATTGATTAATGCTGAAGGTATAATGGTACTTGACTCAACATCCTTCTATTGGCTGCAAAGTTGGCGGAAGAGTTTTCTTATCTATCAACATCTTAAATTAATACTCAACCATTCGAACTAAAATTAAGGTTAAAAAATACTTTTAATCCAATACTTTCCGTAAAGTAACAATTTAGTTTTTAAAAATTAATGTGTAACGATTTAGTTCCTATGTTTTTAAACTGATAACAATTTAGTCCTTAAATTTTAATATGTAACAATTTAGTCTTTATAATTTAAAATTGGTAACGATTTAATCCTTATCGTTAATTTTTTTTGTTTGTTAAGTTTCTTGTATACATAGATTGATAAACTAAAAAGGGACCAAATATATTTATGAATTAGAAAGATTAAATTGTTATATGATAAAATTTGACACTTAATTTTAATTTAAAAATTTACGATAAGAACTAAATTGTTACAAATTTTAGACTACAGAAACTAAATCGTTACAAATTAAAATTCAGGAACTAAATTGTTACTTTAGGGAAAGTATAGGGACTAAATCGTTACAAACTAAAGTTGAATGACTAAATTGTTACTTTAGCCTCTGCATCTAGCATTGGGTAGACCTCAGACAATAACTGTCCTAGCTCTACCGTATCTTTTGTTTCATTTCTTCTGGAACAATCACAAACACTTTTTTGATTATGGATCTACTACCAGAAACTCAATGAAAGTACATGGACCAAATGTGTTTTTTAATCTAAAATTAAAAGACATGGGTTCTAAGACAGAAGAAAGATGAATGAATAATAGCCCATTGAATTAATTGTCCTTAATTAGCTAGCTAGTATCCGGATATCCGGATTCGAGGGTTTATTGGATACACAAGTACACGTAGAGTTTCATAAGGAATCTGATGTATTGTTTAGTTTTTCGAATGCTTGGCTTTGGAGGTTGCTATTGGAATAATGTGGACAACGGTTGGGTGTTGGCAAAATATTGAATTAGAAGTCGTCTCACATTAGAATAGTACAATGATGGTCTCTAAGTACTAGAAATTATTCTACATCGAAAAAGTACAATAAGGAGGTGTGTTCCAAAAGAAGTTTATGAACTTCATCATGAGTTTGAGTTTTAATCATCCCAATTGAAATAAAGCATGATTGTTCACTATGAATACTGTGGATTGTTCACTATTTGCATACTCGCTAGAAGTGTAAAGTAGATATGTCATTCTTTATGAGTCCAATGGAGATTGACGTAGAGAAATTTGACGAAAGAATCAACTTCGACTTGTGGCAAGTACAAGTTATAAAATATGGGTTACACGGGGCATTAAAGGGAAGACCGAGTGAAAGTGCTTGTGAAAAGCTAAGCGGTGATGGTGGTCCAGTGGAGTCCAGTTGGTGGTTTCAGTAGAGGTTCTAAGAAGTCCAGTATGAGTGATGAAGATTGGGAGGAAATGGATTTGAGGGCTAGAAGCGTGATACGAACAGGTTTTGCTTAGAATATTCTTGCAAATTTGCATAAAATTTCGACAGCCAAAGAACTCCGGGAGAAACTCAAAGCGTTGACGCTGCGAATGGAGGAAGGTACGAAAATTTCAGATCATTTGAGTTAGAGGCGATCGAAGTGAAGATAGATTACGAAGATATAAGGCACTCAGGCTCATTTTGTCACTTCCACCTTCTTATGAACATATGAAGTCGATCTTGATTTACGGGAAGGATACCTTGAACTTTGCCAAGGCTACTAGTAAACTGTTGTCAGAGGAAAAAAGGCTGAAGAGTGAAGGACGTACTTCACATGAAGATTCAGCACTAGTAGCTAGCAATTGGAAGAAGAAGAAAGACTCCGTGTAAAAGAAAGCTTGTTGTTGAAGATGCGGACAGTCTAGGCACATGAAGAAATATTGTTCTAACAGAGTCAGTTTGTCAAAGGGCTCTGGGTCGGATGCTGACAGTGTTTTTCTCATCAGGGGAGAGGATGATCAGTTCCTTTGAAGAGAGATATAAATCATCATCATAGTATGTCTGCTTTACCATGATAAAAGATATGATGTTAGCGATTCCACAGGTTTACACATGGACATTGGCTTGGCGGTTATGCAGGGTGTGTGTGGTGGAAGTTATTTAGATGTCTGAAGAACTTCCAAGTGAGCCAAATAGGTGGAAGTTGCACCATAAATTTCAGCAAGATTTATTGTGACGAAGGAAGAAAAATCTTGGAAGGCGACGTTCCAAGTGATCTACTTTTGTGGTGGAGTATGTTATAGTTTTTGAATTGAGAATTATGATTGTCAATGAAGACAATGAGAACAGTAGAAGCTGTGAATTTTTCAATATCTTGTCAAGGTAGAATTTGTTGGATTTTGACAAAATATTGTAATAGAACTTGTCCCACATTCGGAGAGTACAAGAATGGTCTCCAAGTGCTAGAATTTGTCCTACATCGAAAAGGTATGAAGAGAAGGTGTGTTCCAACTACTATAAAATGAGCACATCTGCTTGAGTTTTAATCATCTAAATTGAAATATTTAAGTCCTGGTATATCAACTCTAGTTAAATTGAGCAGTATTTATTTTGAAATAGTGTTTTGTGTAATTTGGGTCAGGGAGAGAAATCTGTATGATTGTAAAATTTTTCACATAGTAGATTTTGTGGGGCGTGATTTTTTCTACGATTTGGAGTTTTCCATGTTAATTATTGTGTCTCTTTATTTTATTGTTTTCTTTAAATTTCTTCGTTATTTTCTGTTTAGTCTTGTGACGTAAGTAAAAGATTGTTTTTCTCATCAAGTACCTCTTGAAAGGGAATAATCACGTAAAAGTTTGGTGGAGTGGGTTTGGGATAAGTGGAGAACTTCGTAGGGGTGTGGATGAGAAATTGCAATCCAACCGACATATCATTTGATACTTGTCAACTATTGTTTATATTTACTAAATGTATATAATTTTTAATAGGATGAATCTGGTAGACTGTCTCCCTATTTTAAAGACTATTTCTTTACTATGAAAAATGTGACTAAAATGCTTACTAGTCAACGGTATTGTGATGCTGACAGTCATGTGGTCTAATAATAATATGTGTTTGCATTTTCTTTTTTTATTCAAGTTCAATATTTCATCAATATTTACTTATTCCGCAAATTTTTTATCTTACCTATGTTTATTTATCCTTAATTCCGTAATTAGGATTTCTTACTTTTTTTTTCAATGTTAATCTAAATAATAAATCAATTTTTTACTTTTTGTTTCTTTCCTAAAATCATTGATCTCTTATTGTATTGTATTTTTCTAATTATTAATTATATTTTATATGCAAAATTCTTCGTGGAGAATATAGAAGATATAAATTTACATGGATAGAGATAATATACAGCTTAAGTATCAATACTCAACTGAAGTTGCAAAGTTGATTATTAGATTGGACTTTAGTTACATTGAGAATGTATATAAGTTTAATGTCAATTAAAGACCGTAAGAGAAAAACACCGCTAAAAGAAAAAAAATAGATATATTTCAAGGACAACTTTTTGTTGCTCAATTAAAAGAGGGTTTGACCAAGTAGACAAGTAAAGAGGAACTACAGTAAATGAATATTGAGTAGTGTTCTCTTTGTAAATTATTAAATTCTTTGTAAATTATTAAATTCTTTAAATACATAAAATTTTTCATTAAAGATATAAGGATGGAGATTAGAACATGAATTTTTATTTTCCAATATTAAGATTTATTTTGGTCATATTTTTTAATTTCATTTATGCCACCCACAATTAAAATTCACGTTTTATTTCTAAAATGTTGATTAATTAACATTTGACATTTAAACATAAAATAAAATTAATTTTTATGGACTTTAATTGATTTAATAAATTCGATAATAAAAAATAAAATATTAGTAACCATTTCTAAAATGTTGATTAATTAACATTTGACATTTAAACATAAAATAAAATTAATTTTTATGGACTTTAATTGATTTAATAAATTCGATAATAAAAAATAAAATATTAGTAACCATTTCCACTTGTGTTGTAGGGTGCCAGCATCTTTGGTACAAACAAATGACCAACTGAATATGAAGTACACAACCCAACTTTTCATATGATCTAACTGCTCTTTCTTTTTCAATTTTTGTAGAGAGATATAACGATATAAAAAAAATCGGGAGATGATAAAGAATACATGGACAGCACCCTCTTTTTGTCAAATTAGGTGGCAAACACACCTCTCTACATAATTAGTGGTAACTCAAAAATAATAATATTTTATGAAACTCTCAAAAGAAACATCATTGCAATCATATTGCCACATATATTATTTAATTTAAAAGATTAGAAAAAAAGATAAATGATTAAAGACCGAAATTTTCTTCCAAAAAAAGATCAACTTTATTCGTTTGTACCTTTCCATTGAAAAGAAAAAATTTAATTTTCCTTGTTGGTAAGTTTGAAACATAAAAATACGGCCTTTAAAAGATACAATAAATTTAATAAATGAAAATTTTATTTTGAGTACTGCGAAGAATATTCAACCTTACGATCTTTGAGTCGATGATAGATAGTCATTTCTTACCAATTAAATTATATTTTCGTCAAAGGGGAGGTTGTGGGATCGATCCCACCCCACATGTTAGTATTAAAAAATTATGGTTGGCAATATTTAATTTAGAAGTTCTCGACATGTTTATTCAGTCCCTTCCTGAACTATATTATTTATATTATACATTCCTATCCTTATTCCTTCTCACATTTCTTCTTGACCTCTCCCACTCGCCAAAAGTTTCAACTTTTCACATTTCTTGCCTTTTTTTTTTTTTTAATTACCTTAGCCTCTCTTCACAAAAACTTCCACATCCCTCTAAATTTATTAAATAAAATATGAGAAACAAATCAATTGGAGGATAAATTGATTTCTACAGATCAGGTTGGTTAAGAAATTAAGCAAAATTTAAATCTTTTCGATCGATGTTGGGTTACGAATTGAGATTTATCAATTTCTATTTTATACTCAACAACTCAAAATAAAACATCTTCTCAATAAATAATTCCTGTGAATTTGCCTCTTTCAAACAAATTTCAATGATTTTCATTTTTCTATTTAGAATCACGTTCACTGTTTTTGCTTGCTTCCCCTGAGACTATCTTCTTTCCTTTTGGGACCTGCTATTAGAATATTGATAAAGGTTCCTTGTCTCGGACCGTCGTGTTTGTATTTACTTACCCATTTGTTTATTAACGAACAAACATTCCTCTGTCGGTGGGGAATCCGCTCCTGAGTCTACGTGGCGATAGGCTTCGCTTCTACAATTGCATGCCCAACCGTTTCTTTCTTGCACCATGACATCTCTTGTGGTAGCTTTCGAGGCTCTTCTGTTAGTCTCTCGAGAGTCTTCTCTCTTCGGTTGTGGCTAAATTATGTTATAATTGACTATTTCTAATATTGATATCTAAACACACAAGTAATATCTATAGATCTCAAAAAAAAAAATTATGAAAATCATGAATTTTTGATGTTGATAAGAATTGTTTGAATTAATAAATGAGACATTAATTATAACTTAATTAGGCTATAAATGATCCCTTTTTAATTATCATTTCTATTAAATATAACTAACATTTATATATTAATATGATTGTGACTATTTTTTTTATCATTTATCTAAAATATGAGTAATATTAATATGTAAATATGAATGTTGATGAACAGGTAATATCAATCAAATTATTAAAATTAATATTTTTTAATTCAAATAATATTAGAGAGTTATGAAAAATATGCTAATATAAATAAAAAAAATTATTGTGGGGATAATAAAATTATTTTAAAGAGTCTAAAAAGGGATTTTTTWAAAAAAAAATATTGTTCCAAATAAAACTTATTTTAAAAATATATTTGTTTAATTAAAATATTAAAAATATTGTAGGTTTTGAAACTTATTTTAAAAATATTGTACTTTTAAAAAATAGAAAGTTGGTCGCGACCATTTAGACGCGGCGTCACCGCCACGTAAATTTTTTTAAAAATTTGAACGTGGTCGTCTTAAGAGACGACCATCTGGTCGGTTAATTTTTGGAGAAAAAAAATAAAATTTGTTATATTATATATTATTTAGTAGTTTTAATGTAAAAAATTGCTTAGTGGTGCAGTTGATGTACTACTACCTTAATATTTCTTCCATCCCAAATTCAAATCTTGGGTAACACACTTTTTTATTTTATAACCATTAATCATCTCTCTTTTTTTTTATATATATATATATATATATATATATATATATATATATATATATATATTATTTGTCTCTTTTTTACTTAATATTATCATTTCCATCCAAACTTCTATACATTATTATTTCTATTCTATATATTATTATTCATTTAATAATAATAATAAAGTTATTATTATTACTATTATTGTATGTTCTTTTATTTTATATATTATTGTTTATACTATTATTTATATTAAGTAAAAAAGAGAAAATAGATGATTAATGGTTATAAAATAAATAGAGACAACCATCCCACATGGTCTCTTCAAGAGACGACCACCTCCTAAATTTAAAACAAAGTTACGTGGCGTCCAGCGTGGCACCACGTTGCATGGTCGTCGTCTCTGAAGAGACGACCATGTTGCACTTTTTTAAAACTACTATATTTTTAAAAAAAGTTTTAAAGTATACCATATTTTAAACAACTTTAATTAAAATATAATATTTTAAAATAACTTTTATTATTAACATTATTAATAAAAAACACCCGTCTAAAAAGGAGTAGAAAATATTCTTTTAAAAAGATATATAAAATATGGTTTTTGAATTTTGGTAATATTTAGGATGTGTTTGGGAACGAGTGATTTTGAAAAAATAGATTTAATTATAATTGATTTTCCAAAATTACCATCCAAATGATACCTTAAAAATCAATTTAAAGTGATTTTAAGCTATCTTAAAATAAAATTTTTTATTTTACCAAACAGGAAATTGATTTTGACAATAGTAAAAGTAATTTTAACCTGCCTACAATACTTCAGAACACTCTCGTGCTATGGAGGGCATCTTTACATTTAATAGACAGACCAATGAAATTTGGTGGAGAAGAAAATGGACTGCTCACTTTTATTATGGGTCAAGCCCAAGAGAGTGAAACTTCTTGTGCTGAAAAGCCCACAAATTTTGGTAAATCAAAGTAATTTTTAAATACAGCATAATTTAAACAAAATATTACCAAATTCAAAATATAGCAAACAAAAATTAGAATACAGGTAAGTTAATCAAAATTCTGAAAACAACGTTTTTTGAGTTTGAAACTTTAAAATGAAGTACATTCAAAAATAAAAATTTTGATAAAATATATTATTTTAGGTTGTAAACTCATTTCATTTTTGTTAAAATTAAAATATATAAAATATAGGTTAAAAAACACTTTTAATCTCTGTACTTTCACTAAAGTTGTAATTTAGTCACTGAACTTTAGTTTGTAACGATTTAGTCCATGCATTTTAAAATTGGTAACTATTTAGTAATTGAACTTTAATATGTAACAATTTAGTCCTTGTATTTTAAAGTTGGTAACAATTTAGTCCTTATCTGAAATTCTTTTTGTTAAGTTTTTTGTATGTATAGATTGATAAACTAAAGAGGGACCAAATATGTTTATGAATTAGAAAGATTAAATTGTTATATGATAAAATTTGACACTTAATTTTAATAAAAAATTTTACGATAGGGATTAAATTGTTACAAATTTTAAACTACAATGACTAAATCGTTACAAATTAAAGTTCATGAACTAAATTGTTACTTTAGGGAAAGTATAGGGACTAAATTGTTACAAATTAAATTCATGGACTAAATTATTTACTTTAGTAGAAGTATAGGGACCAAATGTGTTTTTTAACCTAAAATATAATATATTATAAACTAGAAAAGTAATAATTATACAAAATTTATAACAAAAATATTAATAAATTAATTAAAATTATTTTAGATTAAACTAAATATTTAGTTGGTAACTACTACTAGTTTACAAATATATGACAAAACGTATATCAAACAATTGAGATTCAATTTTTCAATATGCTACCAAAACATCTCTCAAAACATTGAAAACAAATAATACAACTATATTTTTTTATCGAATCTTTTGTTTTCAAATTTCTGTTTTCTAATAACCAACTAAATGACAATGCTTATAGCTTACCACGATTATTTAATATATATAAAAGTATTTATGTTTAAAATTGAACAATTTTAATTACAAAAACTGTCTTGTTGAATAAGAAACAGTCATAATTAGGAATTTGGGGTTATTAATTGTATGGTTAAATTTGTGCAATAATTTACTAAGCAATTGGTGTGGACAATTTATTATTGAACAATTAATAACCTCTCTAGAGAGATTTACTGCTTATAGCTTCCCACATTCTTTCCAAAATAAAATAATAAAGAAAAACTCAATTAACTGAGGTTATTAATTGTAACACTTATTTAAATTAATGGTTGGATTGGATGGAATTAAAAGTTTCATGTTAAAATTAATATGGAAAATGGACTGAGTTAGTAGAATGGTAAAAATAAATGTTTTCTAAATTTTCTTAATGGGGATTTATCCTTGTGGCTATCGGCTCATTCATTTACTTCTTTATCCATTTTTTTTTTAGTTTAAATAAGAGACAGAATTTGAATTTTTCTATTTCTGGACCTTATATACGTAATTAAGTTGATTCATTCCGATTTAAGTAGATATACAAGAGATCATGTAACTCCTTCGCATAATGAGTTAAATAAAGAATTCAATGTTAACAACAATGACGAGGATAAGATACTTGATATTCGAAATGATTTGCAGTATCTCATTATATAGATGTTAAATATTAAATATCTAACCATCGATGTTACATATATCTTTTCTTTTTTTTCTTTTTCGTTAGCTACAATACTAGAAAGTTGACTTGACAAATGAATTCGGATTTTTGTCAAAATTATTAACAAAAAGGTAATAGCAAAAGAAAAATAACCTTTTATGTATGTATACACACAAAATCATCTTTCAGGCGTATGTATAAATTTTGTAGGCAACCACAAAATTATCATAATTTTGATAAAACATTCCAAAAATAAGGTCTTAAATAATTGCAAATATGCATGGTCAAAATACAATTAAATTAGTTATTATAGTTTATCAATATATACATATTATTACGATGGTAGTTAATTGATATTCAAATAATGTCAACCAGAAAATAGTCCAACTAGTCAAGGCACATATCTTCGACCAAAATATCTTGAGTTCGAATCTCTACCTATCCCCTCCCTTTTCTTTCCTCCCTGGCACGTATTGAACTAAAAAATATATATATATATATATATATATATATATATATTCAAATTAATCATTTATTTATGTTAATCAATGTGAATACCCATGTATAATAAAAATGCACTGGTTAATATTATTCAAATTTATTAATTATTTGTCCATTTTTTTAAATGGGTAATTGGGTATAATTGCCATTATTATTTAAAAATGAGATATATTTTCAATTACTTAAAAAAGAAGATATAGTTGAAAATAATTTAAAAATGAGAAGCTATCAGTAAATTTTTCCTTTTTCATGCAAATTTTATTGACTATGTAATTTAAGAACCGTAATAAAACAGATAAAAACCAAATATTTAAAACTTGTAAACCAAATGTCCAAAACCAAACTTATATCCTTTTTTTTGCCTTCTCTTTTTAGTATGACCCAAATTTGACTATTTCGAGAACACGAGCAAGGTGGATAAAGTTGAGTTATTCGGAGCAAGGTACGTGAGAAAATACCTGCACCAAAATACTTTGACGTTCAAGTCAGTAAGAATCTGACCTATAGCTCTCAAGTTGAAGAATCATAATTGTCGCTTAAAGTAGCATCAGCGGCAAAGGTACAGCTTTCTTCAACGGCAGAAAAGAAAGTTGACTTTGTTGACCCATATTAAAGTAGAGACGCAGTACACATGGAAATTAGATGTACAGTTACAGACGGCTACGCAAGATACTTAGTGGTTAAACTCTTAGAGGCCATTAGTGATTATTGGTCGTATTTTGCTCTCCAACAAAGTACAACAACATTTGGGGGCGAAGATTCAAACTCACGGCCTTTTAGTCGAAGATACATGCATTAACAAATTAAACTATGTACGTCAAAACGAGTATCACTCAGCAATATTAATTACCTCCAACCAAGAGGTTGTGAGCTTGATCCTCCACTCAGAGCTGGGCGAGATTATACTTTTTTTTTCAAGTAATCTTAAAAATAGATGTAATACAAATTTAAAATTTACTTAAAATCCATGGCGATGTTATTGAGAACTAAAATTTCCCCTTTTATTTTTGTAATGGTAATTTTACAATACATATGGGAATCTCCAATGACCCAACCAAGTTAATATTCTTCTTTGGAGGCCTTTGTCCTTTATACATGTAAAACTGATTATATATAACTCTAATTTCTTATCATCTTTCTCGAGAAATTAAAAAGAAAAAAAAATCATCTTTATCTGAAATCCAAAAAACCCAAACAGAAAATCAAGATGTTCGGCGAACTCCGGCATGAGTCGGCGATCCAGGCGCCGGCCGCCGTCGTATGGCAGCTCTACGGCGGCCTTGAGCTGGGACGACTTGTCGAGAATCGGCTCTGGAATCTAATCCAGAAAGTTGAGGTGGTTGAAGGAGATGGAGGAGAAGGAACTGTTCTTAATCTCATTTTCCCACCAGGTAATTTTAATTTCGTAATCGTCTGTAAATTTTCTGGGAAAATGTTAGAAATTTTCTGGGAAAATGCTTGAGAGAACTCCGGATTTCTATATGCTTCTTTTGGATTCACTTGGAAATGGATTTTTATAGAAACGGATTTGATCTATTAGAGATGTTTCAAAAAATTTTAATGATATGAAATATATGATAAATATATAAGATACTAAATTATCATATGGATTGATGAGCAATTTTGTTTAGAACCAATTTTGAAAATTACTTTAAAACATGAATTTAGTTGAGCAGTAATAAATAACTATCTCTAGATGGTTTTGAATCCTCCAGTCTACTTGTTGGACTAAAAAAATAAATAAAATAATTTTCCTTTTCTTTTAATATCTCATTTGTTTTAATTTAAGCTTCCAAAAAAAGAACTTGAGATAAGCAACTAGTGAGACTAATAATCTCCTTTTTTGAACTAATGCCCAAAAACATGAATATGAATGGCTATTTTCAAATGGTTTATTAACATCCTTAACAAAAGAAAAAGTTTCTCTTCTTTGATGTGGCAAGTTATCCAAAGTAAGAAATCATCTCCAATTTTTTTCCGTCCGTATGTTGGCACAATAAGGAAAAGAAGAAAAAGATAAAGTTGCTTTTCAATTAAGCATGACATCAGATTGACAAAGGATTTGAAATAAATCCTAAAAACTTTCCCCCCGAAGATTTAGGGGAAAGCTCGGTCAAGTAATATATAGACAAGTGTTTTTTAAATTTTGTATAATTTCTACGTGGTCCATTTGTCTATATGTTATTGGACCACGGAGGAATTCAAGAGAGAAGTTTTATCTTTTAATGTTAGTTATATGATTAAGGTTAAATTACAAAATTAGTTCTTTGCAGTGTCACAGTTGTATCGATCCTTAAACTTTAAACAAGTGTGTGATAAATTCTTTAACTTTTAACTTTATGTCTAATAGGTGTCTCTCGACTTTAGAATTGCGTAATAGGTCCTTAAAACTTCAATTTTTGTATCTAGGTCCTTGAACTATCCAACATTCTTTAAAATTTATAGATCTATTTGGCACAAAATTAAAAAAGTCACTGTTCTATTAGACAACTCTACTATCACACGGCTTTCGTCCTAACATTAGGACATCGCCTTCCTTTGCCTAATAGTTTGTCCTCAAACCAAACAATATGACTTTCACCCTACATGACTCTTCATCATGTGGAAATAGTTTTTGGAACTAGTTTTCTAAATTCATTTCAATTGATGCCTATTTACGAGTGACGAATGTTAAATCCCCATCCGTTCCACTATATTTGTTGCGTAGCTCATGCCCCATGGCTCGAACACAATAATTTTTTTTATTGTTCCTCACATAGTTCTGTAAATTTTATAAAATATCAAATAGATCAGGACCTATTAGGACATATAGATCTATTAAACACTTCTTAAAGTTCCAGACCTATTAGAAATAATTTTGAAAATTCCCGCCCCAAACTCGCAATTTATACATACACTAATGTTCAAAAGAGAGATAGCCAACAAAACTTTTGAATATTTCGTGTTAGAAAATTGAATTCAAGTACATTATATATTTGCACACATGCAGGTTTAGGTGCCACAAGTTACAAAGAGAAGTTCACAAAGATAGATAATGAGAAGCGAATCAAAGAAACAGAAATAGTGGAAGGAGGATTCTTGGATCTTGGCTTTACTCTTTATAGAGTTCGGTTGAAGATAATTGAGAAAGATGATGATACCTCCATTGTTGAATCCACAATTGAATATGAGCTCAAGGAAGAAGCTGCTGCAAATGCCTCTCTTGTTACCATACAGCCTCTTATAGACATTGCTGAAGCTGCAAATAGTCATCTCCTTGACATCCAAAAAGCCTAAAGATATATGTAATATGATGTTTAATTTACTCTCCAAGAAGAAAAAGGCTGTTAGAAATCCTTGATAATGTTACCTAATTTATTTGAGTTTGTTTGTGATCTTTAATCTTGAGAATAAATGTGAGGAACTTTTGGAAAACATTGTTTTTTTTGTTGTGTGGTTGATATAATTTTCTTTTTATATTTGACCCTAAGTTTACAAGATGTATGTGCGGGTATAAATGAAAGAATACCTATCGAAATTGGTGTGGTGTAGTTTGCACCAGTAAGATTTCAATAACTAGAATTTGTTGTTCGTGCTGAACAACAATGTGACCAGCCTGCAAGGGTTGAACTTGAGACTCCTTCAAAGCACTTGCCACTGCACTATCCTCTAAAGACATAACTCAAGTTCTTGCACGCCTTTTCTCGTTCTCCAACTCTAGTCCTTTCTAGAGAGCAATAATCTCCCACTCATTCAAGTTTATACAATTTATCTAATTTCATGAAACTTAAAAAAACCTTTTTAAGTAAAATTACAATGTCAAGAAGAACAAATTTATTCCCCTTGTATTTTGTAATATAAAATCACGAGATATGGAATTTCCAAGGACCAATCAAAATTTGTGGTGTGTGGAGGCCTTAGTCTTTACATAAAAAGACCACACATCTCTTATTTGCTCTGCCATCTCTGCAAGAAAAAAGAACAGAAAAAATGGTGAGCGAAATCAGTGATGAAACTGAGATTCAGGCGCCGGCGGCCAGAGTGTGGGAGGAGATCTACGGCGGCCTCCGGTTAGGAAAATTCCTTCCACTTCACCTCCCAAACCTCATTGAAAAAGTCGAGGTCCTTGAAGGCGATGGAGGAGAAGGAACTCTTCTCCATATCACCTTTGCACCCGGTAAATTCATTACTCCTCGATCTTTTAAGGTTGTTTCTATTTAGTTCTTCGTCGTCTCTATGGTTAGAGAAATTGTTTACTAATCATGCATCATGTTTATGTGAAACTAACTAAAATTTATCTAATAACTTTGCGAGAAAAAAAATATATATATCTACTAGATTTGTAAGTAAAGTATCAATATTTTACTAATAATATTAAGATTTAGAGACTGATTGAAACATTTTTTAGAGAAAATAAATACACCATCCAAATTTATAATTTAACAAAAAGTAAACTAAATTATCATGGGATGGTCTAGTGGTCAATAAGAATCAATGTAAATAGCAAAGGATTTAGAAGAATAAGTTCAAATCATGGTAACCACCTACTTGATACAAACACGTGAATCCATATTATGTATTTAGGATATATTTTCTTTTTGAAAGCTGAGAGTATAATCCCAAACTTTTGATTAGTTTGTTTTTTGTTAAATAAAAAAAATCTTAATGGCTTACTAAAATAATAATCCAATTCCCAATTTGGTCATTTAATCTTTTAAAAATCTCAATTTTACCCCTGATGTATCAAAAAATTTTAATTTACACCCTTCCATAAAAAATAAAATTGTTGTTTTATTAATATTTGTTTTATCAATATATTTAGATACCTATATGTTCTACACAAAAAATTCAACTCATCCATTAACTAAGTTCGACTAATGCATTACCAAATTTGTTTCTTTCAAGTGACATGTCTGTTTATCTAAACGTGTTAACGAAACAACAATTTAATGACACATCAACTCTTACTTATTAACAAAATGTTCCACGAAATGACTTAATAGAAACTTTTTAATATATTAGGGGTAAAATAAAAATTTTAAAAGATTTAAATATCAAATCGAGAAAAACTTAAAAGATTAAAGACGCGTATAGTTACCAGATTAAAAGGTTAAGAATATATATTCAGCCAAATTGAAATCAAGTTGCATAGTTTTAGAGCCAATGTAGCCGAACAAAAGGTTTCCACACCATGTAGGTTTAGGAGGTCCTGCAAGTTACAAAGAGAAGTTCGTGAAGATAGATAATGAGAAGCGTATCAAAATAGCAGAGATGGTGGAAGGAGGCTACCTGGATTTCGGCTTTACTGTTTACAGGTTTCGTATCGAGATTATTGAGAAGGACGAACACAGTTGCATCGTCAAGTCTACGGTCGAATACGAGTTAAAGGAAGAAGCTGCTCAAAATATTTCACTTGCTACTGTACAACCTTTAGTGGCCATTGCTCAAGCTGCCAACAACTATTTCCTCAACACCCAACAGCCCAAAGATGCATGATTCATTCACATATGATAATCAGCTCTTGACTTTTCATGTTTACTTTGAGAAAGAAGGGGCTACAAGTGATTGAGTGATTACAATTTTTTATCTCAGTTTTGTTGCCGTCTTCAATTTTAAATGAATAAACAAATTAATGTAAATCCAAATGCATATAAACAAATCCAACATAAGAATTAATATGTAGCAATCCAAAACCTTACATGAAAGGCTTACAGAATCTATATTTGAAATGCATATGCATGTAGTAAAAATGAAATCATAGAAAATAGACACTGAAATCCTCATTTTGCACAAACTTCAGTGTAGCAGCAGCATTTTCTAGCAGTTGTTAATTAGTTATGACTATATTTTTAGCTAGCTATTAAGTATTGTCAGCTGTAACAATTTGATCTGCCAAAACTATAGTCCTGCTTTAAGGTCCACAAATTTCACTCACATTTCCCGTACAAGGCTGAGCATTAGTTATGACTATATATTTTTAGCTAGCGATTAAACATTGTCAGCTGTAACAATTTGATCTGCCAAAACTATAGTCCTGCTTTAAGGTCCATAAATTTCACTCACATTTCCCGTCTGAGCATTA
>NW_019104539.1:482813-521737 GCF_001995035.1 Momordica charantia | reverse complement strand
TTAGACTGCTTGCTCTTGACAAGCATGTCGTCCACATACACTTCCATATTCCGGCCGATCTGCTTGGCGAACATTTTGTTCACCATTCTCTGGTAGGTCGCTCCTGCGTTCTTTAACCCGAAGGGCATGACCTTGTAGCAGTACAGACCTTGGTCTGTTATGAAAGCAGTATGACCTTSATCTGGGACATGCATCTTGATTTGGTTGTACCCAGAGTRGGCGTCCATGAAGGTGAGCAGTTCGTGCCCGGCTGTGGCGTCCACGAGCTGATCAATCCTCGGCAGTGGGAAGCAATCTTTCGGRCATGYCTTATTTAAGTTCGTAAAATCTACGCACATTCTYCACTTKCCGTTAGATTTTTTAACTAATACAACATTGGAGAGCCAYTCGGGATACGAAATTTYTCTTATGTATTCAGCTTTCAAAAGTTTGYTAACTTCCTCAACAATTACATCACTCCTCTCCTTGTTTATAGGTCTTCTCTTTTGTTTCACARGTCGGAATGATGGATCTATGCTGAGGCGATGCGTCATAATTCGCGGGTCAATGCCAGGCATGTCCTCATGGGACCACGCAAAGACGTCCGAGTTGGATCTGAGGAAGTGGATTAGCTCCTCTCTGTCGGTGGCCCCAAGCTTGGTTCCTATGCTTACCTGCTTCTCGGGACTGAGCAGAGGAACAAGCTCGAGCTCCTCAATGGGTGCGGCAAACTCCTTCCTCGGCAGGTCGGCCTCGAACTCGAGCGTCCCATCCCTACCGGCGAGAGTTTCGAGGGCGCAGACCGATGAACCTTTGAGTGCGGAGGACCTTCTAGTAGTCGGATATGGTCAAGCTGAGACCTGGTCGGCCGAGACCTTGTGACGTAGCTCGCTTGTCGGGTCTAGTTTTGTCTTCCCATAACATTACTAAGATTTTCTAAAATCGGATCGAATGTATAATCATTATTAGTGTATCACTCTCTTCTTTCTAGCTAATTACAAATACATTATTGTTCTCTTTTTTCAATTACAATAATAATAAATTTTAATTTATTTTATTATTATATTGTTGATAGAAAATATTTTTATTACAGCAATTTATTTAATATTAATAAATAATGAATAATTAAAATAAAATTAATTCAACTAAAATACTTTTATTTGAACGAATATCATTTAATATAAAATACTATTAAATTTCATTATTATAATATTTAATAATAATTAATTCTATTTTAAAAAGTCTATTTATATTAATTAATAACAATAAAGTAAAATTAACAAATTAAAAATAATTTTATTATATTTTATAATAAAATTGCATCAACTCATATAAATTTTTATTAGAAGAAAAATTATTAGTAGTATAAATGAAAAATATAATAATAAAAATATAAAACAATTAATTAAAAAAGGCTCTGGAAACAAGTTATTAAAACCCACAGAATAGGGAATGAAAATGAAATTAATGAGATGATAGGAGAAAAAATAAGATAACACCTTCTTAGAGGTACAAAGTTTGAAGTGGGTCCTGCTGTTTGATTTCATTCATAAAATTTGGTAAACACTATAAAAATACTGTAAAAAAGACATCCCTCGACGTAAACATGGCCTGTTAAATCTTTAAATGATTCAAGAAGGCATTCTTTGAGCAATGTAAACTTAAACAATAACAAAGGGGTCAACAACCCAGCAGAAGACTTGAAGGAATTAACTATTAACAATACAAAGGCCTCACTTTCATTAAACACCACCATAGCTTATTACATTAAGGACAGAATATCACATCATATTATATACGGTTTAAACTACAATAAATTATAAAGACTAGAGTAGAAGGAAGAGTAAGTATACAGTGTGGTCAATCTTTTTTCGAGCGGTTTCCTTCTCAGTTTTTTTAACATCAGAATCATCCAATCAAACACATTCATATCCACTGCTCTCAACCGCCACATTTCTCTTGCTCTGCGCCATGGATATAAGGCTATGTGATTCTTTACATTTCGGCCATTTTGATATCTTCCTTTTTTCATTCTTCCTCAGCCTCGAGGCCACAGACTTGATACCATCCCTTAAATAACTCACCATGAAAGTCACAACCTCTCTGCATGTACACAAAACAAACCAATAATTAAAGAACCAATGTATGCTTAAACCAGTTTACAATATATCTATACTATGCGGGCTTCGCGGTTATCAGATTCAAATACAATGAACTGACTAAATCTAGCATTTTTCAGGTCTTTTGTTAAGAGCCAACAGTTCTTGATGAGGTTTTGGTTACTAAGAGGCAAAAGGGGACTATAGGTCCCACGTTAAGGAGGGTGTCATTTTCAGAAGGAATGGGATCATGTAAACTGACAAGTAATACAAGCCTTATGAGTTTAAATGTAATTGATATTTGATACTTACAATAGGGAGCATGGAGATCGACCGCCATTTACATAGTAAATGAACAAGTATGAATCATAATGCTGGCCATTGATAAAGTAAAAGCCAGGCAGTCTTTGTAGGCACTTGAATGACATTTTCTTGTAGAATTTGATTGCAGGACTATTGTATGAAATTACGTGCAAATAAGCTGCTCGGCAAGTTGGGATGCTTGAGGCATATTTAATTACCTTTTGAACAAGTGAACTAGCTGCAACACGATTCAATGCATCAAATTGCTGATGATTTGAAGACATGACATCAGTATTACAAAATCAGAGATAGTTCTAACAAACTCGTACCTATCCCAAGGTTTCTGTAGGTTTCCACTACTCCCAGTGTAAGAATGTATACTAGAGTTTGATCCGTGGTTAATGAATCATGCCGAAGCAAATCAGATATCTACAAGCATTTAAGTTGTACTAATTAGAGATACCCAGTTTAAAACATCCAAGAGAAACGATCTCAGCTGCAAAAGTAGCAGAAAAGACATTGTTGAGAGATTAGAGTTAAGTCAATTGTACGAAGTATCCACCCACCAATTACACATTCAACATAGAGTTTCTTGACATTGATCCACTTTAAAGCCTGACGGTCGCTTGGAAGTACTTAGAACCAGTTAAGGATAACTTCAACCATCGTTTTATAAGAATTATTCAAAATTCACCTGGTGCCAGTGATCAAATAGCAATATTCACATTTTGTAACGTTTTATGTGTGCTTAACCACCTGAGCTTCCAGGCCACTAATATAACCTGCCACATGCTTAAAGAACTTCTCAACATTCTTTTAACCAATCCAGGAACTCTATTAAACTTCACAGAAAAGGATGAAAGACCAAACTTCAAACAAATATGTCAGTACTCTTGCAGCCAAAGTATGTTCTCAAAGTTGTGGACTTCTCAAAGCCCACCAACCATGCTTCGTACCAATGAATTTGAAGTCCTAATCACTTGCACTTAAAGTTTGTCTTCCTCATTGTTGATGTACAATGTTTCAGATTTTCAAAGGTCTTTATGGCAATTTGTACAAGGAAGGAACGCTGAGAATTGTAAATCTCTTCTTTAATTGTCTCTTCAATCATGAAGACTTTAGATCTCTTTATTTTTTAAAATATACACCTTTCACTGATTTACTGAAAAGTGTTAAATGACCCCACGTGCAAAAAATTAAAAAAATAAGTTTACTTCTCCTGAGGTCAGATATTAATTTGATTCAAAGAGTCCTGCACGTGAACTACATCAATTGGAAAAAATATATATATATATATGACAATATAAGGATACAAACTCTTGCTCTAAATACCTTTATATTTTTTTTTTTAGTAAAAGGCGAAAGAATAGTTCGCTCTATGCTCACCGCGCGGCTGCATTATAAATACCTTTATATTGTCATCAACAATAAATATCTTACACCTCCTTTGTTCTGTAGACATCTTTTTTCACTAAGCTACTCATATTGAGCTTTTACTGCTCAATTGTAGACATCTTTTTTCCCCGGTAAGAAATAATAGATTTCAATTAACAATCCAAGGGTACAAAAGAGGGTAAAGAGACAAGACATATCCATCCCAAACCCTAAGCCAGGAGATTACAAAAAAGGACCCCAATCAAGATTAATAAGAGTTAAATTTCTTCAAGCAGCCCCCTTCTTAGCTCTTGGTGCCTGCTTTAGCCAACTTTCTTAGAAAACCTTATCCAAAATTGTTCAACAGGAAGCAATATATCGTACAATCTCCCAGAAAAAACAAAAATCTCCATGCTGATCCTTAAATTTTTTGTTATTTTTCTCTACCCCTAGGAACCAAAGAAGAGCACTAGTAGCATTTTCCCAAAGGACTTTCGACTTTCCCCTAAACTACCAATCTGATAAGACCTCTAGGAGCACCATGTTGATATCTATATGGAAAGTAGAGGACCAGAGTGGAGGAAGCATAATGACAATTAATGAATTAAGGGATCTACAAAATTTCAGCGTACTTGAGGGGAAGAGCAAGATGGGGGTAGCTTAACCTGAGCTTTGAGGCTTTTGGTAGGCTATGGGCTACGAGAACTTGACTTTTTGGAATTTTTCCTTTCCAAATCAAGATTTAGAAGTGAACCTTTCAAGCTCTGTATTGGCAGCATCGAGACAACCGTCATCTAATTTGGTGGAAAACATACCCAGGGGCTCTATAGACCACACCAAAAGGTCCTCACATTGTGTAGGAATGATATCTATTATAAGCTTAGTAGTTAGAGGCCAACCACTATTCAAAGTCCCAGTCAACTCCAAGCATATATCTTAAACTCAATTTCCAATCAAGATCATCCCCCTTCCAGTCTGTAATTATTCTTTCTTTGGACAAAGAAATGGTATAAAGTTTAGGGAACCCAATGCTTGAAGGTGGGAAAAAAGCCAAGTCCTCCCAAAATCTCGCCCTACTGCCATTGCCAACTTGAAAGAAATACATTCTTCCCAGAACCTTCTACATTTGGCTATATAAAACCAAGGGCATCAAGAGCAACCAAGATGCAGCCGGTTAAGAGACCAGCCTAGCTGATTTAGGTCATAAATATTGATTATAATCTCCCTCCACATTTGGAGAGGAAAGCAAGGTTTTTCGTTTTGGATGTCGCCAAATGTTTAGTTCACCCAAACTCCTTCCACAAACACTTCCAGCTATATCCAAATAACTTAACAGTATGATCTAAATTTACAATGTTAAAAAGACGATGCAATCTAAATGTTCCTTTCATGAAAGGTTTATAATATAAACAACAACAAAGGTCTTCCTGTAGGAAAGAAACTGAGCTATTTTACTAAATATCCCTTATCAGTTAGTTCTTGAACCTGACCAATGACCATGAACAGTTCAATATTCTTAGGGGCTCATCAAACGTTAGGTAAACTGGGAAGTACAAAGCTAGGACAAACTCAATTTGATATCAGATGTCCACTGAAGGTGGTCATAAATTTTTTGGAAGATCCTGCAAATCTTCTCGAAGTTCCGGAAGATTAGAATACTGTCCAAACGGAGGAGTTAACTCAGTAATTTATGTTTTCTAAACGCAGGCAAATCTTCTTTCTTTGCTTGGAGGCAAGAGGTACATATACAAAATACATCTGAGTAAAGAGTGGTGCATATAATTTATACAGACACATAATCACGGATTGTAAATAATAGAAATAACACGATAGCATATCAATGAAATAAATAATTGGACATAACTCAGTTCGTATTTGATCAAATAAGTTTGATGCCACATAAATCCAAGAGATAATGAATGGAAAAGGACAAAAAGGGATTCTTTAATCAATAAAGGGGCAACTAAAAATGCAACAAAAAAGCACAACGATTGCTCGAGTGAAAGTGCTCCTGAAGAACAATCACAAAGTGCACCTAATGCACCTCCCCTCGCCCGTTGCCATAGGAATTGGTCGAGTTCGCCTTGAAAGCACCGACTATAATTCTTGTTATTAGGTTCCACAAGCCCCCCATATAAGCCACAAGCCACCCAAGATTCGAAATTGGACTAAAAAAATCCCCTCACTAGTACTATTGAAGATTAGGAGATCTTAAACCAAGCCTAGTAATTCCGCAAGATCAAACGTGGAGGAACATTTTCAGCTTGAAAAAGCAAGGTCAAGGAACATGGCATGAAAATGTTATTTTCCAACAACAAGCAGCATGATGGATTTCATGTGACCTTGAAATTTTTTCCTGGATTATGATAACTTTAAAAAAAACAATGATATCCGAATCTATTAGTTTCATACATCAGGTTTATACATCCAAATGCTCAAAGGTCTGAACTATAACAGCTTACACTTTTTATTTTGTATAAAAAGGAATATTTAGACTAACCATTGAGCATACAAAAATGTAAAACATTGAAAAATCTAGAAATTGAAGTACTAATTGTCTAATTCTGATACTTACTCTATAAACTACTACATTAACTACATAATATCGAATATCTAATGCCAACATGAACTTCTACATTAACTACAATTTTTTTCCAAGAAAACTTCCAAATTTGACCATGGAAAAATTTTTGATAACCCGAAATGGATAGCTCTTTTAGCTTTTTACCCCTGTAACGGGATGCATTCGGACCCAAGAGACATTAAAGATTTTTGGTATTAAGCTCACCGATCACCCAAATGACTTGAACATAAGACCTATGGTAGGTGATACCGCAATGCCACATAAAAGCCGGAAAGTCAAATGTTTATATGAAAATCAGTATAAACACTATGAACTATAAATCTACAAAGCATAAGGAAAACCCACCTCACTGTCTTTTGCCATAACAGTTCGAGCAGTCACAAACCCAATAAGCTCATCACTTCTGCCATCTGGTCTACTATGAGCAACCGCCGCCCACGACACAATGTCGCGTCCATTGACAACATTCTGAAAAAACTCTGACTCATACCTGAGAAATCCATACTCGTTGTGTCAATTTCAAAATCACATCTCAAAACCGTAACGAAGCCTGCCCTCAATCGAATTTACATACCTGATAGGGAACAAGTTGCCGTGGATTTGCTCCAAAACTTCCCGGTCTGAGGGTTCTATTGGGCGATAACATATGGTTGGACAGTCGATGGCTTTCGGTTTTACCATTTCAAAAGATTTCAATCCCCAGCAAAGAATTTATACGCTCGCAAACATTGACCTACACATTCATTTTCCATTTATAAACATCGGCATCATATGCTATGCAATTATTCCTTTCCTGCGCAAATCAGAAAAGTAATCTTGTTCATCAATAAGCCTCTCGGCCTTTTATGGTAAGCAATAAAAATAATAATAATTTACCTGAGACCGGATGTAGAAATCGAGTCAAAAAACAGGAACGGTTTCAACATGGTGGTCGATTTGATTGCTTAACAACGCACCAATTCCATCTTATAGACTCAATAATGGGATTCGAATTAAACAGGTGGGGACTTGTTAGGGCTTTTGGTTCTTATCCAATCTCCCATTGTAATTTCTCTTCAAAATAAATATATTTTTATTCTCCAAAATTTTAGAATTTTATTTTTTTGAATATTGTATACTTATGTTGGAATTTGAAGCTCTAATCTCACCTAAATAGGTAGATGTAACATAACTATGTAGTCGTAACATATTTATATTTAGAATTTCACGATACTATAAAGTGAATATTTGGATTTATGAACTCTCGAAGATCTTATTAAATTATTTATAACAGATAATGTATTTATATTTATTATTAAAAAAATAGAGAAAAAGATAAAAGTTCAATTTAATTCGTAATTTTAAATAGATAATATTGGATGAGACTACTTTGGAAGGGTTTGTTCTAATATGTTGGCTTTGGTTTTAATTAGTTAGATTCAGGCATTTTGTTGGTTAGTTTGAAGTATTTGGTGATTAGGTTTGGACGTTGATTCGACTGAAATAGTTGGTTGAACAAACAAAATTTTAATTTAGTTTTGCATTGATTATTCAATTTTTCAAGGTTTAAATTGATAAAATTAAAGTTTATAGTCAAAATTGGCCTAATTGTAGGGGTATCAACTATCTTTTTCCCGTTTCAAAATATCAAATTATATATATATTGTTTTACATTATCAAATTATATTTGTTGTACCTTGTTTTAATTCAATTTCTATACTTACTAATCTGATTACTTACCTCTTTTAATCTAAGTTTAGAGGTATTTACAAAAACAAATGTATATTTAAAAAAAAAGGCATAAAGTTTAAAATTTTACAAAAAAAAAAAAGAAAAAGCATAGTCAAAATCAAACTTTAACTCGAATGTAATATAAAACACACTAAGAAAAGTCAAATACATGCTACATTTGAAAATAATAATAATAATCACATATTTTAAAATACACGTTAAATTTAAGATATGTCATGTAATTTCTCTAAAGTTTATTATACGCATATCACTGGTACAGACTAATATAAATATATAAATCTAATGTAACAAATTATCTATAAATATTTAGAATGAGCTACAATGTGTTATTATTTAAATTCCTATTGCAAGTCATACTAATTATAAAAAGAAATTGAATTTGACTTAAATTCTAATAAAGTATTTTCATTGAATTGGAGATAGATACATTAACCAATTGTGTCGTGTTCATATTGGCAAATTAAATTACTGTCGAACCATTAACAATGTTTCAAACGTGTAAAATAATTTTATACTTGTATGTTTTTTTTTTTTTCTGGAAATATACTTGCATGTTTCACCTTGTAGAGCAACCACACATAGTATGTTACATTTGACATTCTATTTTTATCACTTCTTATAATGATGAATTGTATAAACAATGATGATGATTATTATTATTATTTTTTGTTCTGTTAAGTTAGAAATACAGCAAAACAAAGTGAATTCAAACTGCAATTTTCAAATTTTTCTTAAATTTTTCTTTATCAATTTTCTGACTAGTTGAACTATGTTTACACAATAATAACTTAGTATACAGTTACGTTATTAATAACATGGACATTTATTTACTAAGGACCTTCATTTAATAGTGGGGCATTTTCTCTAAATAAATTAATTGGCCTAACTTAAAAGTAAAGAATGATAATTATCTTGATTACCATGGTAAAAGTTAATAAGGATGCATTCGAATAGATCCATGTTCGACGCGTTAATCGGGAGTTGAATGATCCTGCTCATGCCCTTGCGAAATATGATCTCCGCAATTCCGCAATCGTGTTTCTACTCTCTGGATTTCTAGTTTTCATGTTTGGCTCCATCGTGTGGTGGAGAGAGATTTATCTTCTTTTGATGTCCTAACCGCGTGTTGAGTTAGATTTTTTGTTTCTTAGTTAAAAAAAAAACAACGCTATATCCGTAACTACCTTTTAAACATGATCATGTTTGTAATTTTGCAATTACATTTACCCGAATACATATATAAAAATTGAAAACCATTTTTAAAATGGATTGCTTGCTAATTTCCTTAATATAATTTTTGAAGAGTTGGGAAAGTGAACGTAAACTTCATCAAAATTGAACGTACAAAACGATGCAGTCAAATTTCTCACATATTTGTTCTTAAAATGGGGCTTAATTAATTAACTACTCCTATTTAGCTAATAATAAACCTGCTTTCTCTCAATTTTCAGACAAGGTCCACAACAGAGTTGATATTGGTATTCGAACAAAAGTACCTGGTATTGACTTTTATGACATTTAACTAACGAAACAACAAATACTTGCATTCGTACTAATACGAAAATTGAAGAATTGCTGGTACTAGCGATTTATTTTTCGTTTTTGTTAGGAAAAAAAAAAGCAGTAAATAAGATAAGTTTAAGACAATCATCAAAAACGACAAGTAATGGTACATTAGAAAAGGTAGGTTATACCTTGAAACACAATATATTTTTATTTTTTAGCACTAAAGATGATAGTGAAAGAAGATTTTCAACATACAACTTATGGGGAGAGGTACTAAATACTGACCATCTGTACTATGCTCGGGTTATTGGCTTGGTGTGTGTTATTATAATTGCCAATTTTTATTAACCCTTTACAGTAATCGAAAGACCGATGAACTGATAGAATCCTGAGTAAATTTGAAGATCCATGAAATCAAATCAAAACTGTCCAAAACTTCTAAACACCCTTTGATTCACTGGCCTTCCATTTACTCTAGAATCCAGCAATGCTTCAGTTCATTTACCTGTTGAAACCATCAGATATATAAAACTAGTCACTAGCTTCAAAATGAAAATGAAAATTTACTCACTATTTCTTCATTTTGGTTTTCACCCTTGTAGACAAATCTTAAAAATAATAACAAGTTTCGAGAACTTTTATACTTCTAGATTTAAAAAAATTGGATGGGGTTCTAAAAACATTTTAAAGAAAGTAGATAACAAAACATGTGAGTGAAAAACGATTCGATTATCAAATGGAAACGGACACTAATATGCATGGCGCATTTTTTCTAAGATGAGTAAAACTTGTTTTACAAAAAGTGTAGCACAAGAAGGTCAAGAAGAACTAGGCATCCTCTTGAGACCTAGGCCAAAGTAGACTACAAAAATTATCTCCATGTAGAGATAAAAAAACAGAATATTTACCTCTCAAATCAGACACTACCCCACAGCACCTTTTTGAATGCTATCCTTGAAAAAATTTGTGATTAAATTTGTGATTTCTTTCTTTCTAAATTTTCCCTAATAGCCGTAACCGTATCCGAGCCACAGGCACGTGACAGCTTGTCGCCACATGCCAGACAGGAAACGGCCATAGCAATCCAGAAGAACTTGGGTTTCCCCTAAAATGGTGACAAAGTCAAAATTATAACCTGGATTTTTCTAAGAAGGGAGGGTGTGGGTTGGGTGAGATGAACAAACATCAATGTGTATGTGAAAGATTTTGGTTTCTACAACTTCTACACTTGGGTTTCCAAAGAGAGAGAATGGAATAGTTTGCAATCTAAGACGTCAGATCCAGCGAGTCGTTGAACTCACCCGTCATTAACAAGCACTTATATAATTCAAGACCCAAGAGGAAGAATCCTTGTTCAACACAGTGGCTATGCTAGCCAGATAACTTCAAAAGGATATGAAGATCAGAAACCGAGACATAGCTGATCCCTAAAGTTAAGAAATGAAACTTAGGACTAAGACTGCTACCAGATCTCACGTGATTAAGAATAACACTTCAAAGATTGCAAAATATATCTGCCAACAATCAATTTGAACCAGAGGGATTTTCAGAGGAAGCCTCCAAACTGTCTAAAGAAGGAAAATATCAAAGATGCTAAAGGGATAATGCACTTTAACATGGAGAAAACGATTGAAATGAAATTCAGCTATAAGACTGTATTCACCATTGAGAAACATTATATACACCAATTGCATTACGAAGATAAGATATTCAAACTTCACTATAACTTATAATACAATAGCAGATCAACTCACCATAGTTCTGCCGGACCATGGTAAACTTGTAAATGGCCTTTACTAGGGAACCATATTTCATGGACTTCAATGCTCCCATGTGTCTGCAGTACAATATAAATCAGAACTCAAATAATTCTCTAGCCAAAAATTATTACAAAAGTGTATGGAACTTTTTGTCAACAAGAATATAATGCTATTAAATTGAAGACTTTTGGAAAAAGTGCGATTCAAAGGACACAGCTAGAAGACAACATTAAAGCTAGATATGCAATTTGGAAAGAGGAACAAGCCAGAAGAAAAGTGAAGTAGAAGAAAAACATAGATACATATATTTTGTGTTGGTTTAGACACAAATTGATTCATTTCATAGGTAAAGGTTCCACGCCCCATCAAATAGGCTTTCTCAGACCACCAAAGGAAAAACAAAGTTTGTCTTCGACAAGTATATCACCCATACAACCGTAAAAAAAGTTCAATATAAAAAACAAAATTACTCTATTGGTGGGCAGTATTTGTTCTACTTCTGGGGGAACTGAAAGGAAACAAAGCACAGAATGAGCGTAGGAATAAGGAGTCAGCATAGGGTTGTGGAGGGATTTAAGAAGAAACTATCGCAAGTCTCCATTCAGAACAATTTCAATAACCTTATATGAAGTTTTCCCAGTCAAGTGTCAAGCAACTGGGAACAAACTTGACTTAGCCTCAAGTTGAAACAGTTAGATAAAAATTGGATTTTGGGAAGACTCTTGGGTGGCAGATAACTCTTTCAAATATAGGTTCCTAAGACTGTACTAGCTTGCTCTCCCAAAAGGTTGCTTGATAAAAAATTGATGGGTTGAAATCAGGAAAATTAGAACCTCGTATTTAGGCATAATCTGCAGGGTTGGGAAATTGTTGAGGGCAGAACAGATATTAGCTATCCTAGCCTGATTACAACTCATGAATATCCCTGATAAGAGATTCGGTGCTTTGAACAGTCTAAGCCTTTTCCATTAAGTCATAAGGCAAGAAACTTTGGGAACAAGAAGATATTTTTACAACACACCGATCTATTGCAACTTCGAAGCAGAAATTGCCAAAATTAAAAAGGAATTTTTCTGTGGACTCATCCCCTTGGGATTGTCATTGCAGGTAGGTCTTGCAGAAAAGGTAGCCGTCCTTAGAACTTAATCCTAATTGGTTTGTGTTGTAGGTTTAGTACCTACATTTGGAATGCCTATGGGAACTTAGAATGAGCTGGGTTAAGGTCCAAATAACATTAATCAATTCATTTGTAACTCCCTAAAGAAACACAAGGTTGTGGATTCATGCAGTCCCTATCCTTCTGCAGGAGCTGTAGATAGAAAGAAAGAACAGAATTTTCTCTCATAAAAGCAAGGATGTGAATGATGCTTTGGCATTGTTAATATTTAGAGCATAAAGTTGCTGTTCTTTCGTTGAACCTTTTTTGTAATTGTCCACGTAATCTAATTTATCCTTCTCCGAGCAGAAACCTTAGCAACTTAAGTTGAGGCTTTTGGTTTCTCTTTTTTGTACTTTTCACCATTTCAGTGAACGTTGTTACTTATCAAAAAAAATATATATAATAAACAAAAAGACTCACAGAATCTCAGTGTAGGGGATTCTCCATGCAGGAAACCCCAAGTGACATCTTGTAGGTCCATATACTAAAATTAGGTCGGGCTGAGGCCCTCCACAACCTGATAACAGATTCATCAGTATCCTTAAGGTTAACTAACAAAATTTTGAGTAAAACAGTAATCTGAACTCTCATCAAGTATAAGCAATAACACAAACCAACTGCTTTTAGAGCATCAGTCATCTGAGATTCAGAAATGAGTTGCTCATGGGCTCCACTCATGCTGGTTTTCCTCCACTTATTTGCAAGAATAAAATTACCCGCTCTGACAATGGCTTCTTTTCCATCAGAAACTGAAAGGAACTCCAGAGTAATGCCTTTACAGTTTAGTTGGACAGGTTCATTAGTCTCCTGAATGCAATGACTATGTTAGATGAATTGTGCATCTTATTATTGGCATTTTCACCTCCTAAGTTCAAATTGCAGATCGCTTTTTTTTTTTGGGGGTCAAACTTGGAAGAGAAAACAAAAAGCGGCAGTTATTCGTGATACTATTGAAGAAATAGCCGACCTCATGCAAAGATCAATATGTAATTGGCCGTTACAACTCCAAAAAAAGAAAAATTACGTTAAATTAAAGTAGGTACACAGAACTATTCGTATTCAACAGATATATTTAATATGAGTAGCAAGAAAAGAACAGGACACATGAAATCAAAAGTATGTTATTCCCTAAAGGACCCTAGGTACCCTCAAAGTATCATGATCCTTGCTACAATTAAGACTTAGAAAATCCATACATTATTAATATTCCAGATAGATAGATTCAAATGATACTTGGTTGAATGCAAAAGGCTTCATCACTTACTGAACCTGTAGGTTTAAATATATATCTTTGTTACAGTTGCATGTACCTGAAATACCGATGCATGCTTTACTTTCTTCAAAATGATTTCCTTGGATTGCTTTAGCACCCCTAGAGCACAAACACAGTCAAATAACCATACAATTCAACAATCTTGGAAAGACATTCACAAGCAATTGGCAACAGTAAAAGAGAACTCAGAATTCTTGGATTGACCAAAAATCATTACCTTCGACATCATATAAGCAGACGCTTCTAATACCCAGGGATGCTAACCATTGCAGAAGTTCAATAATTTTTAAGGTATTATAAGCTTCATCACTTTCAACCACAATGGCAAGATGTTGGACCCTGTCTATATTAAGACAATTGTACTTGCGTAGGAATCCACAAGAGATCAAATAGCTTTCAAGTGTTGTGGCAATACCAACCACAAAGTAAAATGAGCTAACAATAAAGTGTAGGAAGTGCCATATTAGCTGGAGTCCAAGAATTCCAATCTGCACAAGCATTGAGAAAAAAAACTAAGCATCTAATTCCCCTAGGATCAATGCTATCTTTGAGATATTTTTAAGGCCCCAAAAATTCCCCTAGGATCCTAATAAGTATTCTGCTTATACACCGACAGAATTCAAAACCCAAATGATAAATACAATTAAAGATAATGAAAAATAACACTAAGCAATTCCTAGAGCAGTCCAAGACTACACCTTCTGAAGCTCAACCCTGATGGTCATGGGTCTGCAAAAAGAAAAATACAAAGAAAATTGTGAGAAATCTAGGCCATCAAATTATCAAAAATGATTTCTTGAAGAAGATGTTAAAAGAAAATAAAGGAAAAAAATCCAAAACAGATCATTTAAAATTGAATAATCTAACCATACTTTTCAATTTCATTTAGCAATAGATTTGATTTATTCCACAATTGGAAGTATCATAAAGATTAAGCATGAGTATGAACTCTAGTGGAAAATACTTCACGAATAAAATATATATATTAAAAAAAATATCCAATTCTGAGTAAAATCTTTTGCCATGCCACATTCTTTTTTATTTATCTGTAACTTAAATTTATCATGGTAATTATAAAAAAGGATGAAGAACAACCTAACGATCATTTGCATAGGCTTAATGATCTGATACCTAATATCCTCATAACACCATAAAAACGTAAAAGGGAGCCAGGACCAATGAAAAATTTCCAATTTACAAGTATTTATGTTATCGTCCTTCACCTTCACCCATACCCCAATAGGGATGTGATAAATCTGGATTTCAGAGCTACTGATGCAATAAAGAGTGCCATGAATAATTAAAAACACTTTTCTTAACAAAGAGATTTGGTGGTAGAACCGTATAAGAGCTGACATGATTCAATCTGTACCAACTAAACTTTGTCGATTGGAAACAGTTAAAAATACCAGCAAATGGGGATGCCAAATACATATAATAATCTCTATATGAAGTTGAATTTTCGAATAGTTCATAGTGATACGATTTGCACAAAAGGGGAACCGCGACCCCCCAACCCAACAGGAAATAAATCGATCATGTAATGACGACCCATGATTTCCTCATCTTTCAAGCATAAAAAAACATACAAAGGCAGTTAATTAGAACCAGATAAATCAACAACACAACTCTAAAACAGGCAAGAAAGCAAGAAAGCAAGAAAGCAAGAAAATTGTTGATCATAAAGAAATGGAACTGTAAAGAAAGAGAAATGACCCGAGCGGAGAATTTGAATCAGTATCTGCAGCTACAAGGTAGGCGATGATGCTTGCGGGGATGATAAAGTGATGAAGTGAGCTGCGAAAAATGAAGAAATGGGATTTAATTTGTAGAATCCGGGAACCAATGGAAAGGCATGTCTGTTGAGAATTGTCGCTAGTAGTAACATTCGTGTGAACTTAACAACTACTCAATTTATTAATTTTAAAATTAGTTTGCAGAAGATATGTTAGGTTGAAAATTAGATGTCTGTTAGGTTGAGAATTAATGGTCTCTAATAGCTCGCCACCCTAAAAGAATAACAAAACAAAAATTTTATATATTTTGAAGTTCACGGAAATGTATTTGGTTTGCATCGTGGTATCAATACGTGGATATGTTCATCGATATTTCCATGTATCAATGGATTTGACATCAACATAAAAGTTAAATACACATTTATATCATTTTGAAAAAAATCAATAAAATATGAAAAATATTAACAAAACACCAATAATATATACATAATATTAACATTAATAATTTTTTTTTTGAAAAATAACATTAATAGTTTTAACTTATTTAGAAATAGAATAATATTTATTCATTACTTTGAATAACAAAAACATCTTTTTATTTATTAGAGAAGACTGAGTGAGTCCTAAAACCGAAAGATGAAGGCTGAAGCAAAGATAGCCTGATGTAATCAAGTTTGTCTACGAGGAACACACTTCTATTTTTTGTAGAGGAAGGCTAACTGCTTGCTGGGAGCAGAACCGATGGAAGTTTCCCATGGCGACCCCAAATGTGAGAACTCTAAGACTTGTTTTTTTTTTCCTATTAAAAAGTAGTTAGTTCGCATTATATCGTAACCAAAAAGTCGTGAATTCGAATTTTTATTGACGGACAAAAAATCCTAGTTATTTAATATAATTATTTAAAAACTAGTTCACCGAGTCTACGCCGCCGCGGTTGGTTCGGGTGTCGCTGGCCGGAGAGGAGCTAGGTCCAACGGTGTGAGGGAGGACGGAAGGGGTCTTTCGGGTGAAACTTGAATATATTACCCATTATATGACCCCCTTCTGAAAAAACCTATTTTGTGACCCCACTCCCAATTTTTTAAGTTTTCAAAATTTTATCTTATTTATGATATATTAAATTTTCACTTACCTATTCTACCAAATTCTAAATCCATGTTTCACGTATTGTTTGGACTCCAAAACAAATGAACTTCATATTTTTTATAACATATCAATAAATTGACACTTTGGGAAATCGAATACTCTCAATTTAAAGTATAGGCCAATCATCCTCGCTTGGGCCTTTCATAATTATTGAATATTATTTGAGCCCATTAGTTCTTGAAATTTATTGAATGGTCTTTATATACAAGTAAAAAAAAAAGGAAAATAAATTTGTATTGAAGACGTAGGACCCATCAGTAGAATATAGGCATCGCAAAACCCTTTCTGCCCGCCTCTAAGCTCCCACCGATTTTCTCCCACTATAAAAATCCAATCTTTTGCGCGGGAACATTTCGAACTTTTCTAAAATTCCCACCTCCAAAATTTGTAATTTTCTCTCTGTTTCTCCCTCTTCACATTCGTGTTCTTATATAATCCAATTGTAATCCCTGACGTCTCTGCACAGAACCTGTTCGACGAAATTCCTCTTGTTAAGATGTATGTGGTTAAGAGAGATGGGCGACAGGAGGCGGTGCATTTTGACAAGATCACTGCCCGTTTGAAGAAGCTTAGTTATGGCCTTAGTGTCGACCACTGTGATCCGGTTCTGGTGTCCCAGAAGGTCTGTGCCGGCGTTTACAAGGGTGTTACCACTAGCCAGCTCGATGAATTGGCTGCCGAAACCGCCGCTGCCATGACCGCCAATCATCCTGACTATGCCTCTGTGAGTTGATCTCACTCTTATCTCCCTCAATTTTGCAGACCATACTTTGGCTCACTTTCAATTTTCAATTTATTGTATGACACATGGGTCGATCTATGGTTGTACATATAAACATATGGCATATTTTGTTTTCTTTTGTGTGATGATCATTTGTTGATGTTTATAATTAGCAGTTGTGGGGAGAGAAATATACGTTTTGATTTGCTAATTTTTTGCCTGTCTTGTTTAACCCAGTTGGCTGCAAGAATTGCTGTTTCAAATCTGCATAAGAACACGAAAAAGTTGTTCTCAGAGACGTAAGTTTTGTATATGCTTTTACAATTCTAGATGAATGCATTAGAGCATAGAATTGCAGGAGTTTATTATTCTATGATGAACTCGAAATTAATTTCCAACCTGTTTTGGTGTTTAGCATCAAAGATATGTACAGCCATGTCAGTGAGAGATCAGGACAGAAGGCTTCTCTTATAGCTGATGATGTTTATGAAGTAATCATGAAGGTAGTCTTGTACTCTTTGTTGAATATTAAGTGCCTTTGTTTTAAAATGAAACTTTTCCAAGGATTTGTTGATTTGTTACGACCTCTGTTTCATTCTTTATTGATTTTGGATGTTGCTGATGAATTTTATTTCATCAAATTTTAAGTTGCAAATGATTACGTCTGTAGATTTTTAAGCTTTGGGATTTCTGTCAGATGAGTGCTTCTTCTAACACATACTGCTTATTTAACCGATTTCTCTTCCTTTTGTTTTAATCTTCCAGAATGCTGCTCGGTTGGATAGTGAGATTATATATGACCGTGACTTTGATTACGACTATTTTGGTTTCAAAACTCTGGAAAGGTCATACCTCTTGAAGGTTCAGGGGAAGGTCGTGGAGAGGCCTCAGCACATGCTTATGAGGGTTGCTGTTGGTATTCACAAGGATGATATTGAATCTGCTATCAAAACATACCACACTATGTCTCAACGGTGGTTTACTCATGCATCTCCCACCCTTTTCAACTCTGGAACCCCGAGGCCCCAAGTATGTTTTGAGTTCATAGATGCCTATTTTTAGAAGGTGCTAATCATGGCTGATGTTTTTTCATATTAGATATTTGGCCTTTTGATAATGATTTTCTTGGTTTTGCTCCTGACAGCTTAGCAGTTGTTTCCTTGTATGCATGAAAGACGATAGTATAGAAGGTATATATGATACCTTAAAGGAGTGTGCTGTTATCAGCAAATCAGCTGGTGGCATTGGTGTTTCTATCCACAATATTCGTGCTATGGGCAGTTACATCCGTGGAACAAACGGAACCTCTAATGGGATTGTGCCTATGCTGCGGGTTTTCAATGATACTGCTCGATATGTTGACCAAGGAGGAGGCAAGAGGAAAGGTAGTATGCTTCTGATTGGGTCTCATTTTGTTTATATGATCAATGTTCTTATTCTCACATGCCAATTGCAGGTGCTTTTGCTGTATACTTGGAGCCATGGCATGCTGATATATTTGAGTTTTTGGATCTCAGAAAAAACCATGGAAAAGTAATTACTATTTGTTATCGAGTGGAAATTATCAACATTTTAGTCAGTGTATTCTAAAACATTTGAATATGCACTATGCAGTCCTGTCATGTAAGTACTCAATGCCTTAATTTATTGCAACTGTTTTTTTCTGTAGGAGGAGCATCGGGCTCGAGATCTATTTTATGCACTTTGGGTACCCGATCTATTCATGGAAAGAGTCCAAAGTAATGGAGGGTGGTCAATGTTTTGTCCAAATGAGGCACCGGGTTTGGCTGATTGCTGGGGTGAGGAATTTGAGAAGCTATACACTAGATATGAACAGCTGGTAAATATGATTTAGTTTTCATGGGATCAACCTTTGCAAGTATATAGTTGATTTTGGTCTGCTATTTAATTAATTTTGATTTTGTATTTTTTTTGGTAGGGAAAAGCCAAGAAGGTTGTTAAGGCACAGAATCTTTGGTTTGAAATCTTAAAATCTCAGATCGAGACTGGAACCCCTTACATGCTATTTAAGGTGTTTAAACCACCCTGGCTTGTTTATAGTTATGCTGTTTGTTTCCTGTGTAACTTATTTTATTTCCTTCTCTGCATTCTCTAGGATACTTGTAACAGAAAAAGTAACCAGCAGAATCTTGGGACCATTAAAGCCTCTAATTTATGTACAGAGATAATTGAATATTCAAGCCCAACAGAGACGGCTGTGTGTAATCTTTCTTCAATTGCTCTACCTCGTTTTGTCAGAGAGAAGGTGAACTATCCCAAGCATGTTTTATGCAGCATAACACTCCTTTTTATTATTGTTCTCCATTTCCTAACTTCATACCATTTACTGCAGGGTGTTCCAATGGAGTCTCACCCATCTAAACTTGTTGGTAGCAGAGGTTCCAAAAATAGATACTTTGATTTTGACAAATTAGCCGAGGTTTGAATTCTTATTCATGCCTATGGTTTGTTTTACTAATCATTATAAAGATGTGTGTACTCTTTTATTTTTAATCAATCAACTTGTGTATTTATTCTTTGTCTAACCAGATAACTACTCTAGTTACAACAAATCTGAACAAGATAATTGATGTCAATCACTATCCTGTGGAGACTGCCAAAAGGTCAAATCTCAGACACAGACCTATTGGTATTGGGGTTCAAGGTCTTGCGGATACTTTCATTCTACTGGGCATGCCGTTTGATTCACCTGAGGTAATTGTCCTACAGCTCTACCTTATGTTCTTAGCCTCTTATATTCAACTAAAGTAGTCCATATGGATAATAAATGCCAGGCTCAACAATTGAACAAGGATATATTTGAAGCCATATACTACCATGCTCTTAAAGCTTCTTGTCAGATTGCTGCAGTAGAAGGCCCTTACGAAACTTACGCCGGCAGTCCTGTTAGTAAGGTATGTAATAAGGAAAAACTTGGCTATGGAATTTCCACTTGAACTACTGTCTTCTGGATTTTAATCTAACAAAATCCTATTCTGATTTACATGTTTACTTATATGGCCAATATGTTTTTAGGGAATCCTTCAACCTGACATGTGGGGGGTAACACCTTCAAATCGATGGGATTGGAATGCCCTCAGGGAACAGATTGCGAAAAATGGGGTAAGAAATTCACTTCTTGTGGCTCCAATGCCAACTGCTTCTACCAGCCAGATTCTTGGAAACAACGAGTGCTTTGAGCCATACACTTCAAACATCTACAGCCGCAGAGTTCTAAGGTCTGCTTTACAGTTTGAACTTCTAGAGCCTTTCATTACAATAATATATAATCTCTACTTGTCTCTAAAATATCTCTTTCCATTCTTTCAGTGGTGAATTTGTTGTTGTGAACAAGCATCTCCTGCACGATTTGACAGAGATGGGCATGTGGTCTCCTTCTCTGAAGAACAAGATCATCTATGAGAATGGTTCTGTTCAGACGATTCAAGAAATCCCTGATGATCTAAGAGCTATTTACAAGTATGGCTGGTTTTCCCTGCATTTCCCTTTCCCTGCCCTCAATCTTGATTTATCCTACTGATTTGTTCTTGATTTAATTCAGGACTGTTTGGGAGATCAAGCAAAAGACTTTAGTCGACATGGCTGTCGATCGAGGTTGTTACATCGATCAGAGTCAGAGTCTCAATATCCACATGGATCAACCAAATTTTGGAAAACTTACCTCCTTGCACTTCTATGCGTGGTCAAAGGTATACTCTTTCATAGTACTCATTGATATTTGATGTTTAAGAGATTTCCTTTCTCATAGTAAGATTGATTCTGATTACATTTTTTGTTATATGAAGGGTCTAAAAACAGGAATGTATTACCTACGATCACGAGCTGCAGCCGATGCCATCAAATTTACGGTTGACACTTCAATGTTAAAGGTAGTGTATAGTAAAAGCTATTCTCTTTGCTTCACACATTGTCTTAGTTTATAGCTTTCATCACATAACCAAATGCCATCATTGGTTTATGTAGGAAAAGGTCAATGATGAAGATGATAGTACGAAAATGGCACAGATGGTATGTTCTTTAACGAATCGTGAGGAGTGCTTGGCCTGTGGAAGTTAAGATATGACATTCAAAATTAGTGGTGCTTTCTCTCTACATTTATCTATCTGCTCTAGGAAAAAGCACTTAGCTTCATAGGGATGATTGAACTTCTTTATACTCTAGTCAAATATCTAGATAACTATAGGATGATGTAAATTCTGTACAGTTTTTTTTTTCCTTTCCCTCTTTTGGAGGGTGTGGGATGAGCATCGATTTGATAAGCAAAAAATAGATGAATCCTAAAACCCGATTCTTGTCATCATAATTTGATTCGATTCGGATCTTTCCCCATTTGTAGTTAGTACTCCAAATTTTCAATTTTCTTTTGGAAACTGATCTTTGAGTGCCTTGCTTGTTGTTTTCCCCATTTGTAGTTAGTACTCCAAATTTTCAATTTTCTTTTGGAAACTGATCTTTGAGTGCCTTGCTTGTTGTTGAAGGTGAAATATAGGTTCATGGCCATTGGAAAAGAAAAAAAAAACAGAGGGCTTGACTAAGTCAAAATCGATTTTACAGTATAGATTTTTATTTCAATATTAAAACCATTCTTGTAATTAGGTGAAGAATAATTAAATTGAGTTCATAATATTGATCTAGGAAAGGGATTAGATTTATTAGATTTTTTTTAGTGCAACCAATAGGGGTGTGGTATTTGAACTCTTGATTAAAGACATATGTCAATTATTGTTTTTTTGTAATACAATATGTGGGAGGGTGGATTGAATTCCAAAGATATATGTTAATTATCACTAAATTATACTCGAGGTATATGTTAATTACCGTTGAACTATGTTTGCTTTGGCTCCTACCATCATTCTCATCTTTAAACTCATATGGGTTGATTTTTTTTGCATCTACTTGATTTCTAACTTAGAAATTTGAATATCAAATTTAATGCTGAAAGACATGCTTTATTTTAGAATATGTTGTCAAAATTGAGAAAATTGCTATTTTCATGTATCCCCAATTAAACATTGAGCTATAAGTTAGAATTATAACACGAACTTGAGTTCTTAGTGTCATCGGTTGAAAAAACCAGCACCGGCGGGAGTAGAAGATCTATGATAATGAGAGAAAAATGATATGAAATAAGTGATGACTATTTCTACGAGCTAGATAAAGAATGGTTCAACCAAGGATTGTTGAAATTTTCAATAACTTAAAATTTAAAATTAAGGTCTTGTGTTTCACCAGAATGAATCGGAATGAAAATTAATTGTTATTTTTTTTTAATGTTGTGTACCAAAAATTTGTTGGAATCGAAGTCAGAGTTCTTTTGATATTGTTTATTAAAATTATTTGAAATTGAAATTGAAATTAGATATATAACAATTATTAGTATAATTTTTTTTCTTTCTAGCTAATTACAAAGTATATTGGTTTGTTATTTTTTTTTAAATTACAACAATAATAAATTTTAATTGATTTTATTACTATAGTAAATATTTTTTCATAACAATTTATTTAATATTAATAAATAATAAATAATTAAAATAAAATTATACCCATTAAATTTTTTTTTATTATAACTATCCTCCTTTAATATAAAATTTATTAATTTTTATTATTATTATATTTAATAATAATGAATTATATTTAAAAAATATATGTTGTTATTAATAATAACGAAATTAAATATTAAATATAAATTTATATCATACGATTGGAACTTATAGAATACTTCTCTTATAGAATACTGATAATTCTAGTCTACCCATTTCATTAAAGATGCAATCTTAATCATTTTCATTTTTTTTATCTTAATCTAAAATTACATCAATTAATAAAAGTGGTATAAACTTTAATTAAAAGAAAAAAAGTATAAATGAAAAAGAAATAAAAAAAAGTATAAAATAATTAAATAAAAGGTTACGGGTCTCATTAATATAGGGTAAAAGTCTATATATGTGAGATCCACGGAAAAAAGGATTGAGAATGAAATTGATGAGGGTGTATTATATATTTTAATATATTACATGCTAGATATATAAGTTATAACTAATTTACTTGATCATATATCTTGATGACATTAAGATATATTAATTATTGATGTATTTCATATTAGGTGCATATTGATTTATTTTGTATTAGATAAATAAGTTATAATTGATGTCCCCAGTAGTATGAACGTAAATTTGTTAAGATTAAAAAAATTATGTTGAGATTAAAAAATTTGGAAGGGTAAGACTAGAATAACTAAAAATTTGAAAATTAGATTTAAAATATTTTACCATACCTATAAAATTTAAAAGTACGACAAATATACCAAATCGAACTAGGTTCGAATGGTGAAGTTACCTATTAACCACTCATCCTCTTTTTCCTTCAATTTAAACATTTGTTAAACTATCACAATTTTCTTTTTTGCCAAATGAACCCTAATTAAACCCACTTGGTGGTGGTACTTACCTGAGCCGTTCGTCGTCGTTTTCTGCAAAACAAAATTCAAATATCTTCGATACCGTAAACACTAAGCAAGAAGAAGTGAAAGCGACGAAAATGGTGAAGATTTATCAGAGTAAAGACTACTCCAGGTGCGGCCTAGATGGGTTGTCTTTTAACTTCTATATGAGCCTACGCTTAGCATTTCGGTTTAGGTTTCAAGCAAGTTTAATTTCGTATGGCTTCTTGGACATATAATGTGTTTCTGAGCTTTCGAGGCGAGGACACTCGCAATTCGTTTACCAGTCACCTCTATGAAGCTCTAGCGCAGGCAGGGATCAACGCGTTCAGGGATAGTGAGGAGCTGCAAAGGGGAGTGGAAATTTCGGAAGAGCTCTGTGAAGCAATTGATGGGTCGAGGTTTTTGGTTGTGGTGTTTTCCAAAAATTATGCATCTTCTACATGGTGCTTGGAGGAGCTTGTTCGGATTATGGGGTGCATGGAGCGTCTTAATGGGCAGATGGTTTTGCCAGTGTTCTATGATGTGGATCCTTCTGAAGTGCGAAAGCAAGATGGGGGCTTTGGAGAAGCATTCACTAAACATGAAGAAAGATTCAAGGAGGACTTGGAGAAGGTACAGAGATGGAGAAAAGCTCTAACTGAAGCAGCCAACTTATCTGGGTGGCATTTGAATCAGAGGTAACAGTGTGCTTAATTTTCTTTGTTATCCTTAATCCATTTATCTATTGTACGTTTTCTACTAGATTATTTATAAATAGTATTGAATAGCCTATATGGATTTTGGTCAAAGGGATAGTAGTAGTTTGAAAAATTACATGAGGACTGAGGAATTAATAGTTAAACAAAGCAAATACTTTGTATTTTTTACATTTGATGTGCAGGTGTGAGTCTACATTTATCAAGAATGTAGTTCAAGAGATATTGGATAAGATTAACAGCACACTCTTAACAATTGCCACAAACCCGGTTGGGATTGATTCCCATATTCAACAACTAGAGTCTGTGTTAGGTCTTGAGTTTGATGATGTCCGCATGATCGGAATTTATGGCCTTGGTGGAATAGGCAAGACAACCATTGCAAAAGCTATTTATAACTCGATTGCCAATCGCTTTGATGGTTGCAGTTTTCTTCCCAATGTAAGAGAAAAATGTGGTTTCTCAATGCATGATGGGCTAGTTAAATTGCAAGAGTTACTTCTCCAAGACATCTTGCTGGTTAAAATGCATTGGTCTATAAATTTTGTTGACAGAGGAACTAATATCTTGAGGGATAGACTAAGAAACAAAAAAGTCCTTATTGTTCTTGATGATGTGGATAATATATTCCATCTTGAAAAATTAGCAGGAAATGTAGATTGGTTTGGTCCTGGAAGCAGAATTATCATAACAACTAGAAATAAGCAACTGCTAGATGCCCATGGGATTTACTTGACCTACAAGGTTGATGGATTAAACCATGAAGATGCGCTTAAGCTTTTTTGTTGGAACGCATTTAAGAAATCTGATCCTGATGTGAACTTTGACGAGCTTTCAGATGCTGTAGTTAGATATGCAGATGGACATCCCCTTGCTCTTACTGTTGTAGGGGCTTCTCTATGTGGTTGGAACAAAGCTCAATGGGAAAGTGAGTTACAAAAGTTGCGAAGGATTCCAAAACAGGATGTTCAGAATATACTTAAGCTAAGTTTTGATGGACTTGATGATCTTCAGAAGGAAATTTTTCTGGATATTGCTTGCTTCTTCAAAGGGGAGGAAGTAGGATGTGTAATGAGTTTTTTAGATGCTTGCGGTCTCATATGTACTGAAAGCAATACATTCCAAATGCATGACATGATTCAATTAATGGGCAGATAGATAGTTCGTCAAGAATCTCCCTTCGATCTTGGAAGACGTAGTAGATTGTGGTTTCATGAAGATGTTCTTCAAGTGCTAAATGAAGATCATGAGGTATGATTTACTCTCGTGTCTGAATCTTCCATAAGTTTCTTTAGAATACAAGCATGGTATGCCCATATGTTATTGCAACTGAAGTGATTTTGGTTTTTAAGCTGTTGATGATGCATCTGTATTTGCAGGGAACACTTGCAGTTCAAGGGATATATTTAAATATGCCCAATGTAGAAGTGTGTTTACAGACTGAAATCTTTTCCAAGATTAAAAATCTGAGGTTGCTCATAATACGTGAGGCTAATGTCATTGGGAGTCCTCAGTATCTTTCAAATAAGTTAAAGTGGCTGGAATGGGCTGGACCATGTTCTATAGCACCGCCATCAACTTTTTATCCACAGAAACTTGTGGTACTCAACATCCAACATTCCTCTATTAAGAAATTCGGAATTGGACTCAAGGTATGCTTAGCTTATTCTACTTTCCATTTCCTCAACCAATGAATTTTTAACATTTTAATTGTGTACAATGGAATTGCTTAGGCTCCATAACCATTTCGTTGCGCAATTTCTTTGGTATGTTTTTCACCTTTCTTAAAAATAAATTTAAATTGTTAGCCAAATTTTAAAATCAAAAACAGGTTTCTGAAAACTATTTTTTTAGTCTTCAAAATTTGACTCATAGAGAGGATATATAGATAGTTTTTAAAACCAAAAATATTCAAATGGGTATGAGAGGGTGCTTAAGTTTGCAAGTTAATAACAACAAAACTCCCTTTAAGAAACTTGGCAAAATATCCCTTTAACTTTGGGGGAAGTATGCCTCCTCTTGGGTGGATTATTAACGCTTATGATTGATTTTTTCTCTCAGGGTTTCAAAAATCTAAGGTACTTAAATTTCAATGGTTGTGAAACGTTGACTGAAATTTGTGATATATCGGTGATGCCGAATCTTGTCATTTTAGACCTTCAGCAATGCTCTAACCTTGAGTTTTTCTCAAGTGGTCTGAAATCGAAATCTCTCGAGGTTCTCAATCTTGGACATTGCTATAAGCTCATAAAGTTCCCTGATGTTGTCGAAGAAATGGAATGCCTTAATATAATCGACTTAAGAGCATCTGGTATCACAGAGCTGCCTACATCTATTGAAAATATTACTGGTCTTCGATTCCTAAACCTGGATTTCTGTGAGCACTTGGTGCTTCTTCCCAGTAGTATCTACAGGCTTAAGAATCTTGATTATATTGGATTAAACGCCTGCTTTAGGCTGTTAAAATTTCCACAGCGTTTGAATTCCGCAGTGGTTTCTTCTAATTTATTGAAATTGGACTGGATTATGCCTTTCAACCACTTCTATTCATCAGTAATTTTGACTTTTAAAGAGAGGAAGCTTCCCATGGGGATGAGCAAGTTTGATGGGCACAATTCATTGTCAACGATGGACGTTGCAAAGTTTTCTGACATCAAAATAATCCCCAAAAATGATTACTTGCAGCGAAACTGGGTAGAAGTGTGTATGCGCCAGGTTAGTCTTTCTTTGTCTTTTTTATGGCATCTATAAAAATGATCTTAGAATTAGTGATTTTGTCACGAGTGAAAGTTATTTTAACCATGTCGAAATTGTTCTAAAAAATGCTCTTAATATCTTAGTTCTTATAAATCATGACTGTTAAACCTAATGGAACATTTTGTTAAGCTGTTTGAAAACATATAAATATTTTTCTTTGCATTGTAATTTGCTTCACTAGCATAGCATTATATAGGCAGACTTTTCTTTTCATTGAGTTAGATTTTCTTAGTTAAGCGTCAAAGAGTTGAAAAATGATAGTTTTCTTTTACTGCGATGTTGTCCTTGTATACTTGATAATGTCTAATAATTTCTCTCTAAAGTATAAAGATGACATGGCAGGCTATGAACAAGCACAAACAGGTTGAATTTACGCTACTTGGAAATGAGATTGCAAACTCATTTATGAACAAGCATATCTGCCTTCGATTGCCATTTCACAAGTATAACCATCTTTTGGGGATAATATTTTGTGTTGTTAAGAATAGGAAGGGTTTTGTGCTACTCTTTCGAGGTTGAGATTAACTCCAAACGTGTCGGTGAGGTAGAATTATTTGATGATTGGTTCTATAAATTTGATAACGTGTGAGTCTCTTATTTTCCTCTTAGAGTCGATATATACCAAAGTTGTATGAAGTACTAAAAGGCAACACGAGTCATTTTAAGATTACAGTTCTTCAAGTTGAAGATGACAATTCAATTGAAGAAGTAGCAATAATTAAATCGCCAGTGAAAAAATTTGGAGTTCGTTTCATGAGCAGTGATGGAGAAGATGAGGAAGCATATACTTGCAATGGAAAGAAGATGGTGATGGAGAGGGAATATGAAGAGAAATGAAAAGAGAAGCAAAATATAGTCCAAATAAAAGAACTGAAATTGCATTGCAATCATGTATATGTTTTTTTTGTTTTTGCAAAACGGTCTTATTCTAGAGTTGTGTTAGTTGGAAAGTATTCTAATAATTATTGTTGGGAGTATGGTTTGATCGGTGATATCTTTTTCTTCCTTGGGAACATGAACATGACTTAACGATAATTGACATGTATTTATTTCTTTGTAAATGTGGTACTAAAACAAAATTCTTTAATCTCCTAATAATATATATAACTTTGAATTTTCCACATCAGCTACATTATACTCCAATATGTTTTTGTTAGACATTTAAGTCAAATGATTTAACATATCTGTGAGTTGATGTTGACGAATAATTTAGTTAATAGAAATATTTTTTCCTTTTTCTTTTTGGAGAGTAATATAATTCTAAGGGATGGAGAGTTCAACTTTCTCGCACAATAAATGATTTTATTTGGTCGGCCAATCAAATGTTTGCACAACATTTTTAAAAGTTTAAATATTATTTTAGTCTTTTAACTTTGATTTATTTTGTTTACTGTACTTACCAAACGTTAATCTTGATCATTGTATTTTTACTTTTATTCATTTTAGTTTTTATATTTCTAAATGTTCATTTTGGTTCCTATTTTTAAAGTTTTGTAAGTTGGAGGGGTCCTAGTGAATGTGAAATGTAGGTTTCAGAAAAAGGAGTCGAGGTTAGAGAATAAGTGAAGTCCTTATTGGGATCAGAATTTAGAAAAATGGTTGGAACAACAAACATCCATCTCATTTGTATTTTAGTTAAGAAGAATCAAATCATCACCCGAAAGAAAGGGCCTTAAGTAATGTTTTCTTTCCTTTATTAGTAAAGAGATAATCAGCAAGTAGGAATAAGAGCATTGGGGAGGGGCTTATGTGCCTTCAATTTAGAGGCTTCCCTCCTTATCCTTCACCCTACTCTTTCATTTCCGCTTAAGCTTCCCGGTTTGGGGGATTAATTCATCAAGTTGATGATAAAATACACGGGCGTTCCAGTGGACATTATGCACTTGTTACACAACAATCCCTTAGAGGAAGGGCCAAGCAAAGTGGACAACAGGTGGGAGAAATGGAGGTTTGGGCGCGTTCTATGAAACGAGAAGCAATAAAAAGATGTCAAACTCGAACTCGGTGTCGAGATCCAATTGAATTAATAAAAGAGTGAGAACGATTTAGAAAAAAGTCAGTCTAGCACAACCCTGACTAACAATGGAAAGGGAGTGGGAATGACCTATCAATCATTGGTGGACCTTCCCTTTCAGTCTTTCACCAGTTACGACAGCTCTGGATGAAAGGAGAATAGGGGTATTAAGAAAAGGAATTTCCCAAGGGTTTTTACTTTTTTTATTACAAAAAAAAATAAAATACTACGTCGTCTATTCTCCCTTCAATCAAATACGAAATTGGATCTTGATCTATTTGAGATTATTCCTTTTAATCGTAATCAAAGATGTTTTCTTGTCTCACGGATAATTTCATTACCCTCATGAGCAAGACCACGTCCCTAATTACGAGCTTGTACACCACTTACTAGCAAAGGCGACATGGAAGAGAACGAAAATAGGCCGCGGATGGTGATCGTGATAGGTTCGAGGATCTTATGTGGCGGAGTGAGAATCCATTATTTATATGATTCTTTGATAAAAAGAAATCACAAAAAATGGTATGTTGTCTTAATGAGGAAGGAATACCATAAAAATTCATTAATTTCTATTATGAAATGTTCATTTGGTAAGATTGAATTATCAGGGGCACTTTTGGGACCCAAGAACCTTGAAGAATCTTTTCCATTCTTCTAGTGTTTATCGGTGGTGGTATACAATCAGTTTACGTACTAATGAGGTCAGTTCATGCACGCTTTCACCACCCATCGTACATCAAATTTTTTACTTTGACCTTGCAAGCACTCACTCAAAATAGGGAGGGTAAAAACCTCGTCCGAGAACTTATATAGAAAAGGATTTCCCGCGTATCTCTTAAGAATCGTACGGGCACCTTTTGATGCATGCGATTAAAAAAAATAGTGAAAAAAGAATCAATGTTTGGATTCTAGCCTTCTTTAGAGGACTCTTTCTAACTTCTAATTAAGGGGAAAGATGGAATTGTCCGATTATAGCTCGACGTGCTGCTTCAATGACCCGATATGAAAGATGACCAGTTCTACAACTTTTAGTGCCATATCTTCCAAAACCAAGTTGTGTACCGTCCGGATTGGGTGAACTTATTATTATTATTCAAACAAAATTTATCTACATTTAGAACTCTTTAATACAAATTTACTGCAATATTTCAAAAATTTAATGATTAAAGTGTTATGTTAAAATTATGATAAAAAGAAATAAGATAAAAATAAAAATAGAGAGACCAATTAAAATAATCGCTTTTTAAAAATACATTATTAAAAGTATATGAAGTAAAATAGACGTTTTAAGAGTATATGTATCAAAATGAACCAAAATCCAAATAACGACTAATACAGTGCTTTAACCTTTATTCTCTTTTTTAACTATTACAAACTTCCCATCAGTAGTTTCACCTTTTTGAAACCATCGCAAACTTCTAATTAGTATTTTAAACTTAATGAAACCATCACAAAATTCTCATTTTTTTTTCAAATCAACCTAATTTTTTTTTTGATACTTCGAGTGTTCGTGTGCATACCTCGATTAATCACGGATCGACTACCTAATCCTACTACAACTCTAATTAAACCCACTTAGTACGAGCTTTTTGACTTGTTAGTGGTTGTTTTTTAAAAAACAGGTTAAAATACTATTTTAGTCTATGTACTTCAAACCTTGGTTAATTTTAGATATTGTACTTTGAAAATGTTCATTTTGGTCCATCTACTTTTAAAAAGTGATCATTTTAGTCATTCTTTGAAAAATTTTAACACAAATTTTACACATAACAAAAACTTTTAGTATAAAGTAATGTTTACATTTTAAGAAATATATTGATTTTAGTGTCGGGTTGAAATTGTGATAGAAAAAAATGAGATTAAGAATAAAATTAAATGATCAAATAGTCACTTTTTAAAATATATGAATCAAAATGAACATTTGAAACTTTAAGGACTAAAATAAATATTTTAAAGATATAGGAATTAGGGACTAAAATAGTATTTTAACTTTTAAAAAAATACTTGACTCTTCGACGATGAAAAAAAACCTCTAACTTTTCAAATATTTAATGGTGAAAAGAATAATATTGTTCGTGCTTATCATGGAGCCAAATATATATTTTTTCTTTTCCTTTCCTTTTCATTTCATTTTCTTCCACTGTTATACAAACCATTCTAAATATATTTTCTTTCATTTTCCTTTTCACTCTTTTTTAATGCTCAAGGCCGAAGGTATTGGTGTTACAGTTAGCAGGGGGTGACTGTCAACTGCTATGTGACCCACCGGTTAGCAATAGCATTTCGATTTAGGTTTCAAGCAAGTTTAATTTCCTATGGCTTCTTGGATATATGATGTTTTTCTGAGCTTTAGAGGTGAGGACACTCGCAATTCGTTTACCAGTCACCTCTATGAAGCTCTAGCGCAGGCAGGGATCAACGCGTTCAAGGATAGCGAGGAACTGAAAAGGGGAATTGAAATTTCGCAAGAGATTCGTGAAGCAATTGATGGGTCGAGGATTTTGGTTGTGGTGTTTTCCAAAAATTATGCATCTTCTACATGGTGCTTGGAGGAACTTCGGATTATGGGGTGCATGGAGCGTCCTAATGGGCAGATGGTTTTGCCAGTGTTCTATGATGTGGATCCTTCTCAAGTGCAAAAGCAAGATTTTGGAGGAGCATTCACACAACATGAAGAAACATTCAAGGAAGACTTGGAGAAGGTACAGAAATGGAGAAGAGCTCTAACTAAAGCAGCTAACATATCTGGGTGGCATTTGAATCACAGGTAACAGTACTTTTTATTTTTAAGGAACAGTGAATTGATAATATGACATTACAAAAGAAGGGGAAATCCCAATTAAAGGGAGTTACATGAAAAATCTTCAATTGGATAAATGAGATTATAGTAATGAAAGAGAATAGCATACTTGCTAGAGGCATCATGTTTGGGAGAGCAGAGGTTAATCTCTTCAGATTGTTTCTATCTCTCTCCTTAGAAACAATCTTCAGAATCCACATCTTAGATGGCATGGGAAATAATCCCAATCTTAAGATTGGATAAATGAAAAATCCCAATCTTCATGTTTCTCCTTTGACCTTAGGTCCCAAAATTCAGATTCATTCATTCAAATACTTTTGATAGCATCATGTTTCTTCATAGATAGATTAAAAATAAGAGGATACTTACTTGCTAGAGGCATATATGCAAGCCAAACGTCCTCCTAAAGAGATATATTAACCCCATCTCCAATCTTGAAAGGCAAACGATCCAGGCTCACGTTAAAAGGCAATGTGCCATATTTTGCATCAATGATTTTCCTGTAAAGAGCGAATTTTCCGTTTATGTACCCTTTGGGAAGGAGAGCTTTGTTCTTATTTTTCAAACTATGGATGTCAAGGCCACCGTTTTCGGTGGGATGGACGACTTCTGCCCATCTAACTAGATGCATTCCACTTTTTTCTCCATCTCCTTTTCAAAGAAAATTTCTGAAGATTGTTTCTAAGGACAGAGGTACCTTAGATGGCATGGTGAATAAGGACAAGTAATATAAAGCAAGAGATTAACCGTGCTTAATTTTATTTGTTATCCTTAACCCATTACCTATTGCACGTTTTTCTAATAGATTATTTATCAATAGTATTGAATAGCCTACACGGGTTTTGGTCAAAGAGATAAGTGTAGTTTGAAGAATTACATGAGGACTGAAGAATTAACAATTAAATTGAAAGTAAAGATTAAAGAAACAAATATTTTCTGTTATTAGTTTTATTCTAAGCAAGCAAATTACCTTGTATGTTTTACTATTGATGTGCAGGTCTGAGTCTACGCTTATCAAGGATATAGTTCAAGACATATTAACTAAGATTAACCGCACACTCTTAACAATTGCCAAAAACCCAGTTGGAATTGATTTTCATATTCAACAACTAAAGTCGGCATTAGGTCTTGAGTTGGATGATGTCCGCATGATCGGAATTTATGGGCTTGGTGGCATAGGCAAGACAACCATTGCAAAAGCTATTTATAATTTGATTGCCAATCGCTTTGATGGTTGCAGTTTTCTTCCCAGTATAAAAGAAAAATGTGGTTCCTCGATGCATGATGGACTAGTTAAATTGCAAGAATTACTTCTCCAAGACATCCTGTTGGATAAAATGCATTGGTCTATAAATTTTGTTGATAGAGGAACTAATATCTTGAGGGAGAGACTAAGAAAGAAAAAAGTCCTTATTGTTCTTGATGATGTGGATAATATATTGCACCTGGAAAAGTTAGCAGGAAATGGAGATTGGTTTGGTCGTGGAAGCAGGGTTATCATAACAACTAGAAATAAGCAGCTTCTAGATGCACATGGGATTTACTGGACCTACAAGGTTGATGAATTAAACCATGAAGATGCGCTTGAGCTTTTTTGTTGGAATGCATTTAAGAAGCCTCATCCCAATGTGAATTTTGAGGAGCTTTCTGATGCTGTAGTTAGATATGCAGATGGACATCCCCTTGCTCTTACCGTGGTGGGGGCTTCTCTATGCGGTTGCAGCAAAGCTCAATGGGAAAGTGAGTTACAAAAGTTGAGAAGGATTCCAAAAAAAGATGTTCATGAGATGCTTAAGCTAAGTTTTGATGGACTTGATGATGTTGAAAAGACAATTTTTCTAGATATTGCTTGCTTCTTCAAAGGGGAGGAAGTAGGACGTGTAATGAGTTTTTTAGATGCTTGTGGTTTCTACCCTGATTCTGGAATTGAAGTGCTTAAGAAGAAATGTCTCATATATAGTGAAGAAATGTTCTTAACTAGTACATTCCAAATGCATGACATGATTCAATTAATGGGCAGAGAGATAGTTCGTCAAGAATCTCCTTTTGATCTTGGAAGACGGAGTAGATTGTGGTTTCATGAAGATGTTCTTCAACTGCTAAATGAAAATGAGGTATGATTCACCCTCACATCTGAATCTATCTTTTCCTTTTCCTTTTCCTTTCAAAAGCGCTATATAGTTTATAAGTTTTTGCCGTTGATGATGCATCGGGATAATGTATTGCAGGGAACCCTTTCTGTTCAAGGGATATATTTAAATATGCCCAATGTTGAAGTGTCTCTGCAGACTGAAACCTTTTTGAAGATGAAAAAACTGAGGTTGCTCATAATACGTGAGGCTAATGTGATTGGGACTCCTCAGTATCTTTCAAATGAGTTAAGGTGGCTGGAATGGCCTGCACCATCCTCTATGGTACCATCAACTTTTCGTGCAAACAAACTTGTGGTACTCAACCTCCAACGTTGTTCTATTAAGAAGTTCGAGATTGGACTCAAGGTATGGTTATTGTACTTTCATTTCACAAGCAATGAATTGTTATAATCTTAATTTTTAAAAATAGAAAACCAAAAATCAAATGGTTTTACTAATTGACTTATGATTGATTTCTTATTTCAGGGTTTTGAAAATCTAAGGTACTTAAATTTCAATGGCTGTAAAATGTTGACTGAAATTTGTGATATATCAGTGATGCCGAATCTTGTCTCTTTAGACCTCCAACGATGCTCTAACCTCGAGTTTTTTTCAAGTGGTCTAAAATCGAAATTTCTTAAGGACCTTAATCTTGACTGCTGCTATAAGCTGAAGAAGTTTCCTGATATTCTTGAAGAAATGGAATGCCTTGATACACTTTCGTTGAGAGCCTCTGGTATCACAGAGCTACCTGCATCTATTGAAAATCTTACTGGTCTCATTGATCTAAACTTGGATTCCTGTGAGCACTTGGTGCGGCTTCCCAGTAGTATCTACAGGCTTAAAAATGTTAGATTTATTGTATTGGATGGCTGCTTTAGACTGGAGACATTTCCACAGCCTTTGAATTCCGTAGTGGTTTCTTCTAGTTCAGAAGGAAAACGTATTCAAGATTCGATGACTTGTCTTGACAACCGCTATCATTCCACATTGGCTGAATTTCGTCTCATGCAGAGTAATTTCTTGAAATTAGACTTCATTATGGCTTTCAACTGCTTCAATTCGTTAAGAAGTTTGCATTTGAACGGGAGCAAAATTAGGAGGCTCCCTAGGGGGATGAGCAAGTTTGAAGGGCTTGAGTTGATCATATTGAAAAGTTGCAAACAACTTCAAGATATCCAGACCTTCCACCAAATATCAGTTTTTTGAATGCAAGCGGGTGTGAGTCATTGTCAAAGCTGGATGTTGCAAACTTCTTTGACATGAAAATAATCTCAAAGAAAGGTTACTTGTGGCGAGACTGGACAGAAGTATTTTTGTGTCAGGTTAGGCTTTCCACTCATCTTTTTTTACTTGCTATTAGGATATAATTAAAAATATTAATAGATAGTTCGGGAAGTTGTTAGAGTGATTTGTTATAAATAGAGACTAGAGTGAGCGGGAAAGGATTGAAGTAGACATTGATTTGGTTGGTTTAAGCTTTAGTAAGAATATTGAGCTCCTAAGGGCAACTATTGGTAAAGGCCTGATGTCTCTTCATCATACTGGCTTAGATGTCTGATGTTCGAACTGTCTGGTGAGCTTAATACAAAAAACTCTGGATGTCTCTCGGATTCTGGGCGTTGGGGCAGTGATGGGTGCCTCTGTGCAAGGGGAGTAAAGCTCTGACTCCCCGTTATTAAAAAAAACAAAAAAAATCGATCAACAAAAGGGGAGGGTTCAAATACCTCAAATTAATTGTTCTATATTTTATATTTCAATATATTTCTAGTTGTTAGGGTTCTATCATTTAGTCCTCATGAATCACAACTGATTTTGCTAATCTGTTGCGACCCAAAAAACATATATTTTTTAAATTCTTGTAATTTGCTTCATTAGCTAGGTTTAATTTATCCTTGATAATGTGTCTAATCTTGCTCTAAAGTATAATGATCACATAACAGGGAATCAACAACCACGAAATGGTTCAGTTTACGCTACCTGGAAATGAGATTCCAAACTCATTTATACATTCTAGCCCAAGCAGCTCTATCTTGCTTCAGTTGCCATTGCCTATGAAGAACCATATTGTGGGGATAATACTTTGTGGGGTTTACACTAGGAAGAGTCCTTGCGACTGTTTCAAGGTTGAGATTAACGGTATATTTCTCGAAGAGATTCGTACTGATTGGTCCAATGAATTTGATCAGGTGTCGGTCGCTTATTTTCCACGAAAGTCAATACTGGATAAAGTATTGAAAGTTAACACGAGTCATCTTGAGATTACAGTTTTTCAAGTCGTGGACTATTCAGATGGAGGAGGTGAAAGGAAATGGCCAGTAAAAAAGTTCGGAGTTGGTTTGATATTTGATGGAAAATATGAGGAGACATATATTTTTAGTGGAAAGAAGAGGAAGAGGAATTAGAAGAGAATCAAAGTAGGTTCCAAATCAAAGAACTGAAACTGCATTACAGTCGTAATCGTATATATATTTCAGACAGGCCCAAATTATTCGTATTCATAAATTATGTTTATTAACGAGTGTTTTATTATTAAACACTTTTTTATTAAAGTACTAGTGCAGTTTTGATAAAAGTACTTCCCTAACCACACCATGTTTTATACAAATCTGATACAGTTCTCATAATAATAAACAACATTTCAATGTCTCCACACAACAATGACAAAGGAGAGAAGCATAAACCCATTTGGAGTACCTAAATTGACTGTTACCAACATGCACATAACTTCTAACAGGAATTTTTAACAGGAAGATACAAAAGAACTAAAACAAAAAAACAATTTCTAATCAAACTTCGGCACATCCACAAGAACATGGATTACTGAAATTCGAGAATCTACTATGCGAAAACAGCAAGAGAATAAGATAATAAAATTTCCAATTTGAAGGAAATCACTTGTAACGGACCACTCTGATTCAGGAGAAGCTTCATTGGTTAGCTAGTGCAAGATCATGCCAAGCATCAGCATCAACTGGTTGAGCCTCCTGATCTGTCAAGAAGTTACGAGGTAGAGGGAATCAAAGATGATTTCTACTGCAAATAGCTATAATTGGCAAAATAATATAGAAACAACCGGTAGATTTTTTATATAATTTAGATCTCGTATGATGATGGTTTCATTTCTAGGTTTCTTCCTCACATTTTCTTTGGTATATTTCCACATCTCCTTAAAAACATACTTGAGTTCTTAGCCAAATTAAAAAACCAAAACTACTTTTTGAAAACTACTTTTTTTTTTTTTCGTTTTCAAATGTTAGCTTAAATTTTGACAATGTTTCTAAAATATAGATAGCAAAATACATTGATGAAATGAGTGTTTACTAACTTAAATTTCAAAAACTTACAAACCATCACAAAACTTAAAGCAATATCTTTAAGAAAATATTAGAAAGGTAAAAACTAGAAGAAAGAAGAAGAAAAGACATCGGGCGACAGAAATTCAGAGGCCAAAAATTCAAAAGATGAATATAAGGAGGAAAAGAAAGAGCTATAAGGGAAAAAATGGATGAGTTAAGCTTGAGCCTTCAGTTGTAAAACAGGAATTAACAACTAGGATCAGCTATGGCCAAAGAAGGAAAAAGAAATTTGAGTGCCTCCCTTGTTGTTGAAGATGAATTTTAGGATCATGGAAATTGGAAAAGAAAAAAACCAGAGGCTTGACTAAGTCCTTGCCACAGAGGCATCCACTTGATTTCTAACTTAGAAACTTCATGTATCAATGCAAATACATGCTTCACTTTAGAATATGTTATCAAAATTGAGATGAGAGAAATACTATTTCCATGTGTTTCTAATTAAAGATTGAGCTATAAGTTAGAAGACATACTTGAGTCCTCAGTGTCATCGGTCCGAACAACCAGCACTGGCGGGAGTAGAAGATCTATGATAATGATAGAACAATGATACAAAATAAGCAATGACAGTTTGTTACAATTCCTTTCTTAATAAAGGCTGAGAATTACCATCATGAGGGAGTGTGTCTCTCATCCATTCCTCATCTAGAACGTCTATCAATATACCCAGACTAAGTTCTGCCATCGTGTTTTCTTGTTAGGGGAGATCCCAAAGCCCAATATCTGAAATTGGAGATAGATATAAGAGATTAACAAAAACTTCAAAACTATGGCACGCACAACGTATAGATCAATCTAAGATACACAAGGAGAATAGAGACTTGGTTCTCCAGATCCTCAAAGATGATGAAATCCTTGATAAAGAAATTCAAAAGCCAAGAAATACCCCTATATCTGGGATATGTATGTGATATAGCATTTCAACATCAACAAGGCTGAGTAATAGAAAACGCAGAATTCATTCTCAGAGCTTGAACTTTTTACTTTTAAGCACACAAAATAGAGAGCAAAAAGGATAATGAAACCAAAGGGCCATTTCAGTTCAGTCATCTATTTAGGCAAAATAGAAGATCCCAATTATCATTTCTTGCTGCAAACAGTGAACGGGTTACGGCACGTCAATGATCTGAAGACTTGCAATAAGAGAACCATATGTCGCAGAGAAAAAGTAATAAGGCACAAACAAATAAATTTACCGGAAAAGGGCCGATCAGACAGTGAACAGGAAGAAAGGAGGACACAGAAGACAGAGAAATGAGAAACAGAGTGGCGGAGAAGGAAGAGACAGAATCAGACCTTTGAATCGTTGGAAAAACAAACGATGCTAGACTTTGAA
>NW_019104539.1:467386-478534 GCF_001995035.1 Momordica charantia | reverse complement strand
AAAAAAAAAGAATATATAAGTATTCCTAAATATAAGTATGACAACAACTTGATGAAAATTTGAATCTACTTAGTTCAATAAAGCAAGGGATTCTTTTCGTAGTTCAATAAATGTAGTATTATATCCACTTGGCTATACTCTAATTGATCTTTTTTTTTTCCCTTTCGAGAGGACAAATTGCATGGGAATATGTTATTTAAATTAACTAACTACAACAAAAAAGAAAATATATATCAGCAACAACTTCCTAAAAATCAGGACTTGTACTAAAAATAGCTTTGCTCCTATGAGTTTGAAAACGATCAACGAAGAACTAAACTAAACATTCCTCTCTGCCAAAGAATTTGCATCTCTCCTGACATGCCAAGTTTAAAGCCACATTCTTGGAGAGCATCAACTCACGAATTTAGGAGTGATCGGTGAAAAGTAATTATTTTAATATTTAGTTACATTTTTTTCAAGTGATTTTCCTATCATTAAAAGTGATTTTGAATGATTTTTTTCTGGATAGAAAGTGGTTTTGAATGATTAATATTCGATTGCAAAGTGACTTTAGCATCACCAAATTAATAACATATATTAGAGTGAGAGAAAAAAATTTAGAAAGAGAAAGAGATGGAGACTAAAAATTTAGACAAATTACAAAAATTACAGCGACAAAAAAGTAATCAATAGAACAAAATAAAGATAAATAAAGTTAGAGAGAAAATTAGAAAGGAAAAAAATAAATTACTAGATGAAATTTAAAACAAGAAACATTTTAAAAAGTAATTTCTTGTAACTTTGAACCTTAGTAGATAATAGAAACTACTCCATACTTAACCATCCAGCTATGCATTGATTGACAAAGAAACCACCTTTATTTCATAAAAAAAAAAGAAGACTATCTTTTCAAAAATAATTTAAGTTAAATTATAAGTTTATAAGTTAAATTTTGTATTCAATAAATTCGTAATAAATCCCTAAACTATAAAAATGTCAATTCAAAAGATTCATAAAAATAAAAGATAAAACTCAAAAGTGAAGGATCAAAACGTGTTGGATACAAAATTAATTTGTTAAACATTACTAAAAAAAAAGAAGCATATTAAACAAGAGAGAAAATGAAATTAAGAACAGAAGGTTATTGAATCATTACAGCCATAATTATGGAATTATGGTCCAAAATTACACGTCAGAGAGAGAGAGCAGCAACAGCGAGATTGAAGGGTCCATGCAGAGTTGGATTCTGTAGCCCCACCTATTAATGCTTTAAATCAAATATGTTAAATAAAGAGTTAGATCATAAATAAATAATCATACGAATAAATTCACTGTCATATCTCCAAACTCCCTGTTCAATTCTTTTGGCCAAAAAATAAATTATGTATTTTATGGCAAGATTCTTGGCCAAACTCTTTCTTTTCTTTTTTGTTCTTTTCAATTATTGGGAATCAGAAAGCTTATTGAAGATGCAAAATATTAATAGAGTGTTTCAATCTTTAACATCAGTACTAAATGCAATAAAATTATGTTATCCTTCATATTTTATTGCCAAAGTAATCCTTAGATTCTATAAGAAAATCCACCATCCTCCTAAAAAGTTATCTACTCCATGCAAATGTGAAATTCTTTATTGGTGGTTTATTACAATCCTCCAAACAGTCCCCTCAAAGATTTATCAACAAGCGCATCTCTCAAGGTTCAAAGCCAAGGTCAAAACTCTGACCCTTGTAATTTTCAGACTCAGAAAACTAGGATTCATTCAACATTCATTTCCAACCAAAATAATGTTAACAGATTCCGTTTAACTATAAGAATCTTGACTATATCTAGCAATTTGAAATTTTGAACACCTCCTAAGATCTGAGGACACAACCAATTGGAACAAAATTCCAAACTTCAATAGTAGGAACAAACTTAATCAGAAGATGAGCTGGCCCAGCTCTTGGGGTTTTCTTTTTTTCCTTTTTAATCTTTTCGAGAAGATGCGAAGTTGCTCGAATTGGAGACAACTAAAAACATTAAAAGTTCCTAAATACAAAGTTTCTAGAGAGAGAAATATGAAAGAGAAGGGAGAACATTAATCCCATCACACCAATCCATACATAGACATACCTCTCTCCTGAGAAAGTAGGGAACACCCAACAAAAAGTATGTTCAACTAGCAGCAGAAACATTACTACTCACCAATAAACTCTAACCCCTTGAACAAAAGTTCACTAACATAACATCAATAACAAGATGCTCAGGAAATTAAAATATATATATATACACACATATGCAAGGACTGAAGTCTCGAATCGTTATCAATCAAGCCGAAACATGATGATGAAGAGGCTGATGAATAAAATAAAAAAACCTTCAGCTTTTATATGGGTCATTGAAAGAAATCAAATAATCTACAAGGTTGTGGCATGTTCTTATTACCAATTTTTTTATGTGGTAGTTTTATTGGTTGATACTTCGTGTAAAATTTCACCCCTTTTCCACTGTAGCTTCTCTTTTATCTAATTCTTATCTAATTGGAGAAGTTTTTTGTAACTCCCTTAGATCATAGTTTTCCCTTCCTTTTGTAATTCCATACCATCAATAAATGGTTTCTTATAGAAAAGAAAAAAAATATTAAAAAATCCCTCAAGATGGCCAAATGTTTCCAATACTGTGGTAGAATAAAGGTGCCTGAATACGAAGTTTCACTACAGATGCAAATATTTTTTAAAAAATCACATGAACATTCTTGCATTATTAAAAACTGTATTATGCGCTTATCCAGACTTCTGCTGTAATTCCCTCTTTAATGAAATTATTTTGATTCGTTTGCAAGCCCTTTCTTAAGAAGTATAGATCAAAGAAAGGACATATTTATTAAAATATAAATTTTTAAAGTATAAATCATTGTTACACTAGAAGGAGATTCGAAGCAAATAAGCTTATGTATTTTTATGCTTAAATTGGTATATTTCGCTCTCAAAATTTATTATTTTGTCCTACAAGTGTTTGATATATCAAACAACTTGTGTGTGACATACATCAATTGAGCTAACATGTGTCTAATACGTGTCCAATAAGTGCCGGACACGTCCAAGCTTCTTAGATTTCAATTTTGGTGCCCAAGGCAGTCCTAGCACAGCCTCCATGCATTCTAAATATGCTTAACAAACTGTCCATCACAAATACCTATATAAGTAGGCCAGGCCAATAAGCTAGACTTCGTGAATCCAAGTTTTCGATGGAGATAGGCTTGTGATTGTGTTGGAGTAAAAGCTAATTAAATCGTAAACTTAACTTTGCTCATGAGGCTTTGCGAAGTGGGACAGATGGATTGAAGGATGAATTCATGGAACTTAAGTTCTCAACTATTCTAATCAGAAAACCCAGGAGGCAAATAAATGCATCTAAGAATTAAGGCAGGCAACCCAAAACCAATGAGGCAAAATAAATGCATCCAGGCAATTAAGGCAGTGGCCATTCTCTTCTTCATTGTGGGTGGTACGATAAGTAGATTGATTGAACAATGAATCATTGGAGTTTTAAAAAAAAAAAGGTATCGCTCATTCATTGAGATGAAATAAAAGAATACAAAGGAGCATACAAAAATACAGTAATAGCAAAAGGAGCCAAACTAAAACAAAAATGGGCTTCAATCGAACAAAAAGAGACCTGACAGATAACTAAAAAAGTTCTTAACTACCAAGGTCCAAAGAGACATAAAATCTAACAAGAGACTAAAGCTCCTCCCCGGATCCTTCCACACCACTAAAGATTCTATTTTATTTCTCTCCGACCACAGACCCCATAAAATGGCACAAAACCAGCAAGCCAAAAAAACACCCCTCATCACAAGAGGGCAAGCTACCAGCTCTAGGAAGCATTTTGGAAGGTATAGTTATAGGAAACTCAGAGAGAAGGATAAGCTACAATAGGCCAACGGTAAACTCACTCTTTTATCCCAAAAAGAAGAAATAATTACATAATATGTTCAGGGCACTCAAAATCATTGAAACATCTTCTGGCCTTAAGATTAAGGGAGGACTCTAATATGTTGAATTAATATACCGACTAATTAAGTAGAGGACGTAGTAGAAGCTAGTCATGAAGCTAGTGCCTAAATTTTATCTTATTTGGGCTAGCTAAATTGAAAGATGTTTTTAGTCTAAAATTTACATTATGCTAAGCTGTTAACGAGTCTACCAACCTAGCTCATCTATATTTGCCATGCCTAGGCAAGCATCTACAAATTGAAGCGTGATCAGGCCTCTAGAAATTGAAGATCTTAAAGAACTGGGCAATTTGAGGAAAAGGAACGAAACCCTCATGTCAAAATGAGCTTGGCAGTTTCTTAAGGAAACTGATCAGTTCTAGCTGCAGTATTTATGCTAAGGAAGAAACAGAGTCATTACTAAAAGGATAATGTGGGAAAGGTATCATGCCCCTTTTTTTCCTTAGTTTGTTCTTTACTGCTAAGGGTGGGCAGAATATTTCTTTTTTAAAAAACAAAAACTTTGCATGGATACTAGAAAAGTTTCATAAACAATCAAAGTACAAAAACACCCTTTCGGAGTTCAAAAATAACCCCTCAAACCAAGAAAGATAGGTGACAGAACATTATTTCGAAAGAAATGCCCCAATCCCGAAATACATCATTTAGAAAATATATTGTACCAGAAGAAGATAAGATACAGGCTTTATGTTTAGCTATATTCAATCTTCCAACCATTCTAGAGATTTGTCTATGAAGATCCTTTGATTACTTTCACACCAAATTTCTAAAATTGTTGCTTTTTAGTGCATTCACCGAAATATACTCTTGAACTCCGCTCCTCCAAGAGGTCGCAAGATATTGTTTTTGGAACCTTTTGTCTAACACCCCAGAATCTTGAAAACAATTGCACAAGTGTTGCCACGCTTCCGAAAGTAAGAGCAATGAAAGTATGATACGATCTTGGCGTTTACTATCTTTCAACTTTCATACACAATCACAAACACTGTGTATTACAATCGGCTGATGTGCTCTCATTTACAAATTTTCAGCAATGTTTAAGCCACCATCAAGCGAGATCTTTTTATTAACACATTGAACTTCTTGGGAGTTCTAGACTTCCAGCAAGCTTTGCACGAAGATATGGATAATAAGGGAAGGCTAACAAGTTCCTTGTATAAGGAAGGCACCGACCATATAACTACTAGAAAGACTGGGGTAAACGTTCCATCAAAGCAAAGAACTAAATTCCTAAATTCTCTCCTGAGATTTCTTCTTACCGAACTCACTCAATTTTTTTTATCCCAAGCATCATAAATTGAGGAGACAATTATCTTTTTTCCCTTTATTTTTTTTAATGAAAAACCATACTTTCATAATTCAAATGAACAGGCAATTTGGACCAACAATATTAGAACCACCTGAAAATATCTGGAAACTTAGAAGAAAAAACAAATGATTTCCTAACTAAACATCTTTCCATAAATAGGTCCCACCTTCCATCTCATACAATACAACAAAACAAGAGAATTTGTCCCAGGAAAAGAACCCAAAATGAGATATTTCCCAAGAAAAACTCCTACTACAACTAGCAATGGAGAAACATTGCTAAATTGAAGGGAAATACTTTGAACCATTCTCATATTTAAGTAGGATAGGGAAAAAACCCCAAATTTTAGGAAGATGCCTGAGAGAGCAATTAATCACTTGCTGTTAGATATCCTATGGTGGTGGGTGGAACCTTAAGCTAAAAAGGGTAAGTGAAGATTGGGGTGAAAAACAAAGGGTTGAAAGTTGATACTGAGATGAAAACTAACCTACTTGGAAACTGAGGAGATTAGAGAAACATTAATGCACTAAAATGAGGAAGGATCTGTTTGGAAGGGCTTTTAACTATGGAAAAAAGTACTTTTTAAGTCTAAAGGAGTTAAAAGCACTTCTACCTCAAATGTTCATGTTTGGCTACAATTTGAAACGAGCAAAAACACACTTAGAAGTGCTTTTCAAAGAAACAACCCACTGGTGCTCTATCCGGTGCTTTTAGCCTAAACAGAGTTTTAAAACCCACATTTTTTTTCCTAATTACTCTGCACACATTTCCTTTCCCTATGTTAGATATCTTATAAATGATTAAATTTACCCTAACCCATCAGCTTGAGTTTTTTGCTTGAGTTTTTTGGTTTATTGATGATTAAGTCATATGTTTAACATGGTATTTGAGTAGGACCTGTGTTCGAACTCCTGTATTGTTCATTTCCTCCCCATTTAATATTGATTTTCACTTGTTGGGACTTATCCAAATTTTCAGACCCACGAGTGAATGAGAGTGTTATATCCTATAAATGATTAAATTTATCCGAACCCATCAGCTTAAGTTCTTAGATTCATTGGTGATTTTAATCATATTTAACACCCTAACTTCTCTACCAATGTGTTCTTCTTTCTCCACTAACTTCTCTCTACAAACTTTTTGTCGCAGATCTCTCATTACACCTTTTCTCTTACTAACTTCTATATTACACACTTTCTCTCACCAATTTCCCTCTACACACTCTCTCACTAATCTCGCTTCGCACGTTTTTTTACAAGTCTCTCTCCGTACCCACGACGTTTCACTAATCATCTCTCTATACACACACTTACTCTCCCTTATTTCATTTTTTATAAATTTAATAATTATCTTTTTTTATTGTTATTTTCATTATAGTAAACTTTTAGTGAGTGCAAGCTAAGTACTAGAAATCAAAATGCCCAAAGTAAATTAATCTTTTTATTTGATAGGCTGCAGTAGAAAAAATGTATTAATATGCCTATAAATCTCAACTGATGTCTACTTTGTATGAAAGCAAAGAAGAATCAAGACCATTTGTCTCTCCACTGTTTTCATTAATAAGAAATCGAACTTTCATGGAGGGAAATAAAATAATTTACAAGGGTATACAAATAACAGCTCAACAAAAGGACACCCCCTAGAGAAAGGAGCTCCTTGAATGACACCTAACTAATAATTACAAAATTCCTTCAAAACCCCCCACAATAAACTATTTTATTAAATCTAATAAGCTCTCAAATACTCCTTGCATCTCTCCACACCCTTGAAGATTCTACAGTTTCTTTCAGACCAAATTCACCACAAAGTAGGAAAAAAACAGGTCAAGTTCTCCCTAAAGATTCTCTCAAGGCAAATTCCCCCTAAAGATTCTATCGTTTCTATTTGTTCTTCTATTGTTGTTACAACCTAGAATTATAAAACTTTATTTTTCTTCATTCCATTATATGAAATATCTTAGTTAATTACAAAAAAAAATCCTTTCCAGAGAGGGTCATTAGTCACCTGTTGGCGAATGAGATTGAGCTGGAAATTTTGGATTTCTACCAAAACTTAAACACCAAAGACAAAGGCACCCTTTTTTTTTCCAACTAATCTTGAATGCAGCTCTATTAGCGAAGCAAAATCTCAATGCTTGGAAGGTATGTTTACAGAAGAAGAGATCCACAATATTGTATTCTCTTTGGGTAGCAACAAATCACTAGGCCAGATGGCTTCACTGCCAAGTTCTTAAAGAACTCATGGAACACCATCAAATCATACTTGGAAGATATCTTTACAGAAGAAGAGGATCTACGGTTGCATCACCAGTGCAAATTATTCCATCATCGTTAATGGGAGGCCTCGAGGAGGAGGTCTTCCGCATGGTGGCCCGCTATCACCTTTTAGGCTTTTCTCTTTATGATAATTTCGAACTATCTTTTTTTAATACGAAACCACACTTTCATTGAGAAAAATGAAAAGAAGAAGAACAAGGGCATTAAAAAAACGGCCCTACAAGAGTATGCCCACTAAAGAAAAGGGCTCCAATCCAAAAGAATAACACATGAATGATAATTACAAAAGGCCTTAGAGATTGAAGCTCACAAGGATATTAAACCTCGTCAGGTCCCAAACAAACCCCACAGATCTCTCCACCCCTAAAAATTCTATCTCAGTACTCGGTAGACTCCTATCTCATGGGACACTTACGGGAATGGATGACTAAAGCTATAAACATTGGAAAAGTTTCTCTTAATATAAATATAAATCATCTTCAATTTGGAAACGACACCTTACACTTCTTATCCATTGATTCACAATCCATCGTAAATTTGTTTGACCCCATCTCCCTATTTGAAAACCTCTGGTATGAATATAAATTACAACAAAAGTGAGATGTTGATTGTTGGGCATTAACAATTTTTTTGCTTGATAAAAAAAATTGCTTTCATGGAGAAGAAATAAAATAATGCAAATAATACAAAAGGTCATTAAAAAAAAACAGCCCAACAAAAGGGACACCCACCTAGCTATAGCTAGGTAAATAAGAGGTCCAATCCAAAAGAAAATGCCCTAAAGGATAATTACAAAATGCCACAAAAATAGATGCTCAAAGAGATGCATTAAATCTAACAAGACCACAACTCCTCCCATAACCTCCCTCGCTCCCCTAAGAGACTCCCCTATTCCTTTCAAATGATAACCCCCACTCAACAGCAAAAAAGGCACAATGCCACAAGATACGCCCCTTATCGCCAAAAGAGCACCTCCTCTATCATCAATGAACACTCACTATTTTGGGCAAGCTAACTAGAAAGGACTCCAGAAATCAAGTTTGAATTGAAGAGTCAAATGGACAAATTAGAGTTAAAAGGATTTGGCTATTCGTTATGGATGCACAGTGGGTTCTTCGCCAGTGACTTATCTTGGCCTTCCATCAGAAGTTCCTTGTGCTGGACTGCTGATAATAAAGGAGTTTTTACAGTGAAATCGGCCTTAATGGCTCTCACCTCCCCCTCTCCTAAGTTAAATGCAGCCACTGCTTCTCTAATCTGGAATTTCAGGGTTCCAAAGAAAGTTAAAGTTTTCCTCTGGACTCTCTTCTATAGGGGCACAAACACTGCTGAAAAAGTTCAAAGGAAACTACCTCAGTAAACCCTCTCTCCCTCTGTGTGCGGGATGTCTCTCAAGAACACAGAAACGGTGGATCACCTCTTTTTACATTGTCCCTTTGCAGCTAAAGCATGGAACTACCTGACATCTTATCTAGACTTGGCCCTTTGCTTACTAAGGAAAATAGATGATTTTATAGAAGAAGGCTTTGGAGGATCCTTGTTAAAAGAAAAATCTTTCATCCTGTGGAATTGTGGCGCGAGAGCTCTTCTTTCGCTGGTTTGGAAGGAACGGAACAACAGAATTTTTGCAGAGAAACAGAGCTCTATTGAAGAATTTTGTGTGAATATTAGGCATACGGCTTCTTGGTGGGCTTCAATCCACAAGAAGGCTTTTTGTAACTATGGTTTTCTTTTGACTCTTCAGAGTTGGAATTCCTTGATTGTATAGTATCTTAGTTTCTTGGGGGAGGGTCTTCTCAACCTTTCGCCCCTAGGTTGTATGCCTCTTTTTTGGACTCCTTTTCTTTTGGAATGAATCTTTGTTTATTATCAAAAAAAAAAAAGTCGAACCCTTTTGGGACCCCTATTTTAGAGAGAATTTGTCATAAGCTCCATAATTGACAATATGTCTTCATCTCCAAAGGAGGCCAACATACACTTATCCAAGCCACCTTATATAATTTGCCAATCTATTATATCTCTTCTACAAATGCTTTACTTTTGATAATGAAAGTTCTGTTTCTTATAAAAAAAAAAATGCTTTCTCGAATGCAGTAAAGACTTTGGAGAAGAGTGTAAAGAGATTTCCTGTGCAAAGGCCCTAAATTTGAGGTTGGCTGCACAATGTAAATGGGACGAAGTCAATTTCTGTGGGAGGCCTTTCTCCAAGAAGATCGTCGTAATGGCACAAAGTGGGAAAGAAAAATACTACCTTCCTCCATAGAGCCATACGGTCGTTCTCGTTCCCCACCCATACACGTTCTACCAAAGCTCCATGGCACTTCATCCAAGCTGAACTGTATCATCGGTAGGAAGATCATAATGAAACGGGGTAATGAAACAAATACATCCTTTTGGCATGATTGTTGGAATGGAGGGGGCATCTTGCTGTCACAACTCGAGCTCTTCAACTGTACAAACTCCTCAATTTCTAAGGTTCAATACCCATTTTCCTTTTTTAGAAAGAGAAACGATTTCATTAATGTAATGAAATGAGAGAGAGAGATATACAAAAGGGAAAAACATCCCGAATCAAAGGAGTTACAAAAAAGCTCTCTAGTTGATTTGATACCCATCTTCGTGAGCTGGGGAGTTGGATTTCTGGAAAGATGACAGGATTTTGAAATGGGCTACACTATCACACTTGCTATCCTGGGTGGTTCTCAAGGAGGAAGTTGATAGTTGGGCTTGGCCTTTGGAACCTTCATAGAAATTCAGTTAATCACTAGATATTGCTTTGAAGGTCAACCAAGGCTCCAAGCAAAATATTTTATACAGCATCATTTGAGATGGCATTTGCTCTAAAAAAAATCAATAGTTTCATATGGGAGCTTAACCATGGTGTATCAACACGAGTGATCGACTGCGTGAAAGGATGCCTTGTCATTTTACTTTTTTGGATAAGAAACTCGAAGTATAATCCAAAAAGAGGAGAAAAAAACTAAGGGCAAGGGTAGTATCTATTTTTATCGTCCAGGTGGGTTGCCATGTGCAAAAAGAGTTCAAATCTAAAAGCCACCTTTTTAATTTCTCCTCTTTTGCTTATTGCTATTGGGCTTATATGATGGAAGCTTTTGGATGGTCCAACATCCAAGACTTTTTGCCCTTTTGGCATATATCCTACTTGGCCATCCCTTTAGAGATGGAAAAAAGACCCACGGTTGTTTATCAACCAAGCCTTCTTTTGGATTCTCCAGTGTGAGAGAAACAACTGCATGTTCAACGACTCCACAATTCTTACAACAAATTCTTGGAATCGGTCCTTTTACCCCTTTATATTGGTGTAAATGTTGGCGTCCTTTCAAAAGCCTTACTACTCTTGCTTCTAGGTGGAGATGTTTTTGTAATCCACCTTAGGTGGATGGGAGGCCCCATCCTCTTTCTTTTATGTATAAATTTGTATTTCATCCCATCAATGAAATCTTCATTTCTGTCTCTAAAAAACTTTTGTTTTTAACAAGAAACAAACTTTTCATTGATAATATGAAAAGGAAGAAAATGTTCAAGAATACAAACTCCCAAAGAGAACAAAAAAAAGACAA
>NW_019104539.1:445635-459487 GCF_001995035.1 Momordica charantia | reverse complement strand
CATGAGCTGGTGGGTGACCCTGTGGTTGGATATGAGAATGTGGGGTTGCAGCATGATACAGCTGTTGCTGCGGATTAACTTGTCCCTGGTTCTGAGACTGACCAACTGCAGGCGTTTGGACGTGCATATGTGATTGAGAATTTTCATGTGGCTGAGTTAGTGGTTGAGGCTGTGGCAAGGATTGAGGCTGGGGTTGGGACTGGGGTTGGGACTGGGGTTGGGACTGGGATTGGACTGGAACTTGCGGTTGAGATTGAGGCTGAGGCTGGGGTTGAATGTACGCAGGTTGTTGCTGGGTAGCCATGTGGGAAGGAAGAGCCTGAGTTGGTTGTGGCTGCTGATACGGAACAGCCGTTTGCTGCTGATAAGGGTAGTAGTGCTGGTACTGCTGTTGGTAAGGATCATATCCAGGATACTGCTGATAGTATTCCTGATACTGTTGTTGCTGTTGATACCACTGTTCTGAAGTTGGTACAGCAGCTTGAACAACAGTTGGACCCTGGGAACTTGCGTTAGCCTGCTGATTGGTATCCTGTCCAGGAGCACCAACTGCAACACTCTGCGAAGATTGGGCTTGAGATTTAGCCATTCCAGACATGGAGGCAGACTGGACCTGATCAGTAGCAGCTGTCGTGCTACTCGCTGTGGTGCTTTGAGCACCGTCCCCTTGCTGTGCTTGAGGCTGCACACCCTGCGGTTCAACAACATACACAAAAGTTAACAAAAACACAAATAAAAATGAAAACTAGTTATTTCTATCTTTTTTTTTTCTCAAAACTGAATAGTAACTAAACAAATAAAAGCAAAATTGCACTCACTGGGCAAGTTTGTGCGTGCTCCTGCACTTGCCGGTGTACAAGTTGAATTCCGCACCGATTGCATAAAACAGGGGAGTTGCCGAAAGCACATCCTGAACAATGAGTTACACAATCGGACAATGGCCCTTGCCAAGTGCATCCACTCCTATGATACAAGCAATGAACCGCTATTTTGCCAATGGTTTCAGCAAGGGTTTTATTTGATTCGATAAGCGGCTGCAAGAGTGAAATTATTGGCATAAATATAGATAGATGTAACACAAGCACTAGAATTTATGACCACAGAAATAAAAGATATAACCTTAGAATCTGCTTCTGTAACTAAGTAGCCGTCGTATGGGCAAGCCCTGGTCGTGCTAACTACATAAGTTAAACAAGGCTTGCAATACAAGTGAGTGCACTGTGACTGTAATGCTTCATGTGGGTAAACAAGCAAGCGGCAGACTGGACAGAAATACTCCCCAGCCAGAGACTGAATGTTCAATATGCACTCGTTGTCAAACCCCATAACTAAGTTAACTTCCTGCTGCAATTTCTACCACGTCAATCCTCTCGACCTGAGTTCACAGAATCGGTAAGAGATCAGTGGAATTCAACAAAATAGAAGCAATAATTATCCAGATAAGAATTATATCTTATAATCGTATGTGATTTAGATGGGAATGAAATTCACTTAAACTACAAGCTTTTAAAATTAACTCCGATTGTGTCCGCTAAAGAAGAACAAACTCTAAAGATTGTAATCAATTACGAAGCACATTTCCAACATTTTCCCTAACCAATTCAAAACCATTCTTTCTCTTCTTAAGGCATGAGGGAACAATTAATTAATTTCTCTTCTTTCTAATTAACCCTAAAATTTTAATTTAGTTTCCCTAATGTTGTACAAGTAAAATAGAACAGAGAGGAGAGAGAGAGAGGAGGGATGAACGAACGATGGGGCTAGACAACGGGATTGCGCGATGACGGCAGTGTTGGGAAACGGTGGCTAGGCTGGGCGACGGTGGTGACGGTAGTGACGGCAGCGAGGCTGGGCGGCGACGCTAAACGACGGCGTTGAGGGTAATGGAAACAGAGGGTGGGGCTGGTTGGAAAGAGAGAGTGGAAGAGAACGGGTCGAATTGGGGGAGAAGGTCGTAGGGTTTCAAATTTTAATTAATTTGATTTACCTGAAATACAATTACGTGACTATATTTGCAAAGTATGTTACAGCTTCAAAACGTTGTTTTGGTCCGTTGGCTTTAGGTTGGATATACAAATTCAACGTTACGGTTTCGAATCTTGGTTTTGCGTTTCTAATAGATTTTTGTTTTATTTTTCTTTTGTTAATTTTTTGATAAAAATTATAGATATCAATTTATTTTTCCTAATTTATGAAAAAATTCAAATTAATATTCTAAAAAAACTGGGCAAGAATCTAATGGGAAAAAAAATCTAAATTCTCAAAAGTTAAAGATTTAGATAAAAATTTCTATTCAAAATTTTACTTCATACAGAATTAAAACGTGTTTCTCAAAAAATAAAAAAATAAAATAAAAGAAGGTTCATGGACCAAATTATGACTTTCAACAAAATACCTTTAATTTCCAACAAAAGAAAAGGTATAATTAAAAGTAATCTTTTATTTTTAATTATGACTTTTCAAAAAAAAATCATATATTCATCAAATAAATTTTTAATATTATTTCAACGACATTGTTTTATTAAATTTAATATTGATGGTCTAAATGTGTCAATAAAAATATCAATTAAAATGTAGTATACTTGACGGATATTAACAGTCAATATTTCTAATTGATCCTATTAAATCATCAACAAAAACAATAACTATTAACGGCTAATAAATGTCAACAATGCGTATTTAATTGACGGCTAAAACGCGTCAATATTGTCTGTTTTATTGACAATTTTTTAGCCATCAATAAAAAGGATAATATTGACGACTAAAGACCGTCAACCATATGAAAAACATGGGGACTACAAAAATTTACGGAATGTTACGTCATTGACGTCAACAAAAGTCTAAAAGTTGACACTCTATCGTGTCAATTTTAATATATATGTAAGTTGACATTTTATAAATGTCAATATATGTATTTTTAAAATAAAAATAAAAGAAAAACTAAAGGAAATGTGTATTCTTTTGTAGTTGTACTAATTAATATATATATTTTAAATAATTTATTTTAAGGTTAAAATTTAATTACATTTTTTTTAAGTGTCAACTAACAAAAAAAAAAAGGTCAACGTCGGCAAAGCCCAAATTTATAGCAGTGAAGATAGCCTGGAGAAGCTAGATAGCGAAGAAGATGGGTAAATGAACACGGAACGGAGAAGAACACAGAAAAAATGGAGATTAGCGACACTAAAATCCTCGACTGACGCAAATGAACCAAGTGAAAGAAGAACGCCTGATCAGAAACCCCCCCAAAAAAAAAACAGAAGTCGTGAACAAAATTCAAACGCAACCATTTCGTACCCCAAGAAACAGGAGACGGGCTTTCAGATTCAACAACGCCTCTTAAAACATCATCAGTTCGACTGAGGCCGTAAATTAGAAGTCATCGAGAAGAAATCTTTAGGGTTTGGAATACCAAAATAAGGAAATATGAAGAAAATTAACGAGGAAACAATTCTTAGATGAGGGAAATGGGTACAGTGGGGAAAAGTTCCTCAGCACTTGGCAGAAACAAGTGGTATCGAAACTGTGGAAAAAAAAGCGCTATGGCGATGAAAATCCAAGAAATGCAAGTCTTAAGCCCTAAAGCTGGCCTACAGAGTGACGACGTTTGAAGAAATGTGGCAAACGCCCTAGCAGCTTAACGACACACGACCGTTGAGAATTGAGATTCTTCTGTAACTGTGGGTTTCGATTAAGTTTTGGCTTTACTTTTTACCTATTTATCTAAGATATTAATTATTGGTTAAATATTATTTTTGTCCCAATAGTTTCGAGGTTTTGTTCATTTGTATATTTAAAAATTTTATTTTAGTCCCTAAACCTTCCACTTTGATTAATTTCCATCCTAATAGCATGCTAACGACTACATTAACTTATGTAAATTTGAGTAACCAACAATGACGACTAACTCTACTTCTTTCCAAACGAGCATAAGCGATAATTGTTATATATCTCCCACCAGAAGTTGTAAACTCTACTCATTGTCTCTTCATGGGTCGTAGTTATAAAGAGTGTTATCTCTGTCTTTTTTAGCAACCTTCCTCTCTATTGTTCTACCCATAAAATTTGACAAACTCAGATAAGTCATCTCTCAATCAACTTAATTAATTTTATATCCTTTAATCTAGTATTTTTTAACCTACCTTCTCAAGTTCGATTATGGTTTACTCTCAATCGATCAAGTTGAATAAATAATAAAGAATAAGCACAAAACCAAAAAGTCATATTAGTATTTTTAAACCTACCTTTTCAATTGTCATAAAACCAAAAAGTCTTTATTAGGCTAGCCTAAATCCAAATAACATTTAAGACGATGCAACAGAAACAAGTTAGATGAGAACAATCTGTGAAACTAAAATCTTTATGCGGGTTTGAACCGAGTAGTCCTAAAACGAGGAAATCCAAGAACTTTCCAACTGTTCTGCTATATATAATCAGACTCGATTATATAATAAATAAGTTAATTCATATTAGTGTCATTGTCGTCATTATCAGAAATGGTGATAAGTATTCAGTACCATGATTGTTCGAGCTTCGCATAGATCAGAAATGGTGATAAGTATTCAGTACCATGATTGTTCGAGCTTCGCATAGATCGATTTCGTACAGTGTAGATGGTCCAAGCATGGCTGGATTTTGCAGAGCCTTCTGCTACAAAACTGAAGTCTTGAAGAAGTCTGGGCTGATCACAGGCGAGAGTTCAGGAACTACAAGAGTTTCAACCCACCAGTTACATCATCAACCACTTCAACGGGACCTGCATATTGTGAAATGAGAAGTGTATTCAACTATGCACTACTACTAATACGTTCATTAGGTGAACCTAATTAGTTTAATTAATTTCAGTTGGAATGCACCACAATGGTACTGTTTAGTAGATACACCAGCCGACGAAAAAATGAGGCAAGAACAAAAAGGGAGGGGCCAAAGGAATTTTATACGCACGAGATATTTTGCTAAAAAGGAATGCTTAAATTGTATAGGCGACAATGAAAAGACTCTTTGATTATATAAATGATACATGGAAAAAAGCCACTCACCGAGTACTGCCATCACCGTTCTTGAATCTGGAAGAACGGAATTGCAGAACTTAGTGAACTTGATAAATTTGCTATGGAAAAAGTGATGAATTTAAGTGAATTTTGTAGAACTTACTTGGAGCAATCTGAGTTCTTCCAGCATCAATGGTAATATGGGTTGGTAACTTCAATGATTTTGCCCTCTCCTGATGAACAAGAAAACATATAAATTTGAAAAATAAAAGAACCAAGATCAAGGGCCAAAAGTACCAAGAATTAAACAGTCAATTTTTCTCCATCTCCCCTCTTTGCCAATGATATTAACTACATAGATGACTATCCGACACGAGAAAATTTCAAAATACTATCCTCTTTGAAATTTTATGGCCGACTAAGTAAAGTCAGCAAGAAAAATAAGATCTGATGAAATGAGCATTCTACAAAAGAGGGAAGGGGGGTAAAAGAACAAATGTCTTAATAAATATGAAGGGCATTAGAGCCTAGAGGTAGGGGTACAACCAAAAATTGAAAGAAAAAAACCAATCAACCAGACCGTTTGGTTGGTTTGAAGTAAGCTTGTTGATTTGTTCGGTCTTCTAAAGTATAAAATAAAAAATAGTGAGTTCGGTTTTGTTTTAATCGGTTTGCAAAAATATTGGTTTCAGCAAGAAAGTAACCCAAATTGACCCGCTTGCACTCATAATCAAAATTGAATTATATATATATATAAACTAACAGACATCAACCAACTGTAAATGTTATATTCTTTTGACATAATAAGGCAGATACTGATGGCACCACAAAGTGCACACAAAAAAGAAATCGTCTAGATACTATAAAATCATGGAGAGATTTTTAAGGAAAGAAAATCATAGTGGAACTGTTACTTGCAAAACTAGCATGTCTTCCTCACTCTCTATTTTCAGAACCACCTTGGGCTGTGCACACATCTCCCACCTACATGTAATAAAATCAAATAAATGTGCAGACAACAAAGTACACGATGCACATTAATATCTGGAGAACTATTCTGTTCGGTTCATACATACATACCTATTCAAAGCTTTCGGTGCACGATGATGGAGCTTCTTATAGAGACCCAAAGTTGCGTGACTAACAAAAGCAAGTAAAGTAGATTATAAACTAGTCCAAATCCAATTTACAGCATTAAGAAACTGGAAAGTTAATGGTGCAAAGGTTTGAGAAAATTAGATTACTAGTCTCAATTCTCAATAATTTTACTACGAAACAGGTAATAAGGCAGTACACATTTAGTCATACACATATTAGAAAATAAGAAAACTCGGCCTTTCACATTGTAATTTAAAATGATTGTGTTGCATAGGCGATCCTTTCAGTAAATATCTGCCGCAAGGTTTGCTGATAATTGCAATCACGTAATATGAGTTCTTTTTGATGGTAGAACAAGACATTGAAGTTTGGTTCTCATCCATATAATGATCCAAACTATCTATGTAATACTAATGAAACATCTTCGTTTGCATCATTAGAATATGTAATCTCTTGCCTCAATCCCATTGAAGCTTCTATTTTCTTCTTAGAAAGAAGACCTACTGATGACGCACCCTCTTATCCACCTTCTCAAGCCTACTATACTTTCAACACTCTATCCAAAAATTATAGACACACTTTATTGTAGACTTTTGCTACATCTATTTGAATCACCTAATTTTTTTTCTTTCTTACATCTCTCTTCCTCCACCGTTTCATTTGCAATTAAAGTGACATCAAGAATTTGTCTAAGCTTGACAGAGTTCTTCCCATTAGCACCTTTGCTATAGCTTTTTAGATACCATTCATCAATAATTTTCCTGATTTTAACATGTAATTTTAAAAAATTAGAATCACCATTATCATCCAAGTTTTGCATTATGACAACTTTCACTTGAACCTCTCCCCCTCACCCTCACATGTCATTATAATCACTGATATTTGATATGCATCTATACAACTAAATTTTACTAAACTTTATTATAGTAATTAATATTATGTTATTGTAGTCATTATCAGAAATTTACTACACCAGGTGGCTGCATTGGGTAGCTAATATAAACTTATAAAACACTATATGCCCAATTATTACGATTTGTTTTTAACAAAAACAAACTTCGTATTTCCACACTCGGAAAGCAACAGGGAAATTTAAAGTTTTCGTGATTATTAGCATTCAAAACATCAAATAACGAAAGAGCAATCACAAGTTGGTAAGAAATACCTGCACTGGGCAGCAATTTTTCCTTTGCCCATTTTCAAATCATTTCTCACAACCAAAACCTGCAGAGATATAGTAAAATGTTATTTAATTTTTTCGAGAGAGAGACAGACCATCTTGAAGTCATCGTGAATGTCAGCCATATTTTCAAATGGATAGACAGAGACAGAGAGACACAGAAACAGACCATCTTGAAGTCATCGAGAATGTCAGCCAAACTTTCAATCTCAAGTGCCTCTTTAGGCTTATCCTTCTTCCCACTTCTACTAGATTCGTTGCTTTTGGCTAATTTGGCTTTGAAAAATATGCGAGGAGGATACTTTGAACCAATATAGTATCCCAAAACCAGGCAGCCGGCCCCAACTACAATGGCACTCAGCCATGTCAGATCCATCCAATCTTAGCCAATAAAATGCACTCCTCCACTACTTAAGTCCAGCCAGTATAATGCTGGACCAGATACCAAATTCTAATTCAAGCAATAGAAAACCTATATAGAACAGGAAAAGCACAAAATTAAAACTCAGAGACAGCAAGGACAGGAAGAAAAGACCAATCGAAGGATAAAAAAAAATCAAAGATAAAATAAAGAAAATAACAGACATTTCCTCAAATTCAGAATCAGGATTATGGAATACAACAAAAATTTTGAATTCTGCTTGCTTTTGCCTCTCAGAGAACAGTATAAGCATTATGAAAGCCAGTTCGAGATTCAATTTTCTGAAACCCCAATATTGCAATAAGTAATCAATCTAGCAATAGACCATGAACGTACCAATTACTAACTATAGAAGCTTAAAACAGCTTCAGAACTAAGCGATCAGATTCTATAGTACGCTTCACAAAAAGCAAATTAACAAAGGTGTTAAAAAAAAAGGTTAAATCAATCAAAGAAGCCGTCGCTGCAAAATAACCCTACCATATTTTTTGTTACTGTCATAAAATTACCGATTTCTTAGCAAAGATACTTCAAATTAAATTCCCATGGATTCAACTTCTAATTGACAACATCGGCTCTTCGTTGTGTCACAGCTAATGCAGTTCTTGATGGAAACTTAATTGCAGAAAAGCTTTTTCCTTTCTGGAAACGAACTATAAAAGATGTCACAAAAAGCATTACCAGTTATTGAATGATGACGCTTATGTTGCATTTAGGGCCAGCTGACGATCGGCACGCAGAATGTTAGATCAGACCTCAGCACAAGTCCGCCATGACTGAAGTTGTCTTCGAGAGGACGATTTTCTCTGCGGCTCGTGCTCGAGTTTTGCCAAAATGGAAGATTCTCAATCGATTACGGACAAATTTAAGGGTTCAAGTCTTCAACATTTTTTTTTTTCATAAATAAATATTGTTTATATTTTTCATTTTTCATTTTTCATTTTTTACTTCGGAAAATGTGAAAGAGGTATACACTCTTTTTAACTCAGAGAAGGATGAGTTCGGATACTTCCACAATCACTCGCAACTTATTTTTTCTTTACCGACCTCTCATTCATTTGCCACTTTGATATACAAAATGATAATTTCGTTGAAAATTCATTCTTTACTTATCACATTTAGATTTGTGTTCTAACTCTGCACATAATAATTTTTCATCATTGAATTATTGTTTTCTACTTTTTATTAATATATTTGAGGAGGTATCATTGTATTAAAAAAATTTAATGTTAAATTCAATTTATATTTTAAGATTTTGTTTTTAAATAGATTGTTAAATTTTATTTAAAAATCGAATCTTAAAAATTGAATTTTTGGTTTGTTTTAAGATTTTGTTAGATTTTAATTTATTTGGTATTGGTTGCATGAATTTATCATTATTTTATTTTATTTCAATTTACTTTCTTTATAAATAGTAGTGGCTTCGCCCACATAACCCATCGCAATCTACTTATTCATTAACAATGTCGGATATCTGCAAGAAAATGTTAAACTAACACGTTTATTTAGAATTGTATCATATCTGATTAATGCCTCATAATTTATATCATTAAACATTTGTAGACTCTCACACCCTTTCTTCGTGGGTTCAAGCTTGGATTTCATATTCTCCGACACCTGAATTTGCACAACTTTGTACTGATGATTGAAAACATTCTAAAGGAGGAGAGTCACGAGGGAGATGAGCTTCTAGACGACATCGATGATGAAGAGGTGGTGATTGATGTTGTTTATTAATATTCATGGAATTTCATCTCAAAACCTATTAGCAATAAGAGGAGTAGTCTAATCACAATGAGAAGAGTAGCTCAATCCTTAATATTGTTGAGGTTTTGGAGGGGATGATAGTGTCTTCCTTACTTTTTATTTTTTTTAAGTCCTAGCCCCGTTTAGTTTCAACCGACTCCACCCTAAACCAATCCATAATTATGTATAGTTGACCCTTTACATTTATACGTGAGCCACCACCTCACATTTCTGTTAAATATAACATAATATTTAATGATAAGTATGGGTGAATCCACGTGAGGATTAGAGGGCACGTGTCCCCTGAAATTAATTAAATATAATTTAGTATACCTCTTTGTGTCTTCGCGCCCTCCCCCAATCCTGTGATCAAATTTCTTTGAGGGCATGGTTTTTTAAATATACTTTTAATTGATTTTTGTACTTTTATTGAATTTATGTCTCCCTGGCCCAACCTCCTGATCCTGTGATCAAATCTCACCAGGGACATGTTTTTATTTTCTATTTTTGGAATATACTTTTAATTTCTTTTTGTACTTTTAATATAATTTTATTGAATTTATCTTTAAATATATTTTATTGTTCAACCTATCTTTGTTTGTTTAGTATATACTTTTTCTACTGTAATCGAATCTAATCAAAATTTATTTTTTAAATATATTTTTTCAATTAAAATAAATAATTTTAACTTTTAATATCCCGTTAAGGTTTTTTTAACAAAATATTTCTAATTAAATTTATATCGTAGAACGTATTTATTTTAATAAATTTAAATTGGTAACCTCAAATGTCATAACATTTATCCCTTTATTCAATAGAAAAAAATCTACAAAAATTCCACTAATTTAATAAAAATCAAATTTCTTAAATTAAGTTTGATTACAAATTTAAGTTTAGAAGACTAACTATAACTATAATGTTGTTTTTGTCCGAATCCTATCTATTATTTAATATCAAGAAAATATATTTTCTAACTCATTTGACTCAGGATAAAAAAAAATTCAATAATTTTTCTAACTCATTTGGTACTCCATTTAAGCAACACACATGAGAAATTCAAGTTTGAAATTATAACTATGATGTTGTTCTTGTCCGAATCCTATCTATTATTTAATATCAAGAAAATATATTTTCTAACTCATTTGACTCAGGATAAAAAAAATTCAATAATTTTTCTAAACTCATTTGGTACTCCATTTAAGCAACACACATGAGAAATTCAAGTTTGAAATTGACATTAAGTTTATATACATTTGTGCTCCTTAACCTAAAATTCTGGATTATCATCAATTTCAAAGTACTGAAACCAAATTGTTGCTTTTAAAAGTTCAGAGACTAAATCGTTAATATAAAAAAGGTATAGAGACCGAATGTGTTTTTTAACCAAATTTTTTCAAGTAATAAGAAATATGTATTTAGTTGTTTATTCTTACCTGACACTTCTCAATTTTTTTGGATTAGTGGGTGATGAAAATTACTGAGACGTGGATTTTATTAAATAAACATGTAAAATACAAAAGGTTTGATGAGGTAAACATGTTGAGAACTAAAAAGCCCAATTATATCTAAAATTTTAACTATTTCCTTAAATTTATGTTTATATAATTTCAAGCACCTGTTTCGTACTAGCATTTTTAAAAACCATAAATCAAACGGAAAACGTGGAGCCGTGAAGCCGTGTGTTGATGCCATTTGTATAATTTGTGAGTTTATAAGGACGAGAGTTTATCGTTGGAATCAATTAGAAAAAGAAAAAAAGAAAAAGAAAACGAAAAAAAAAATCACAGAAAAAATGGAGGTTTGGTTCATCGTCCTCATCTCGCTCTGTATCTGCTCGCTTCTAAACTCCATTTTTGGGCAATTTCGAAGCTCCACCAAACTCCCGCCGGGCCCTCCCTCAATCCCCATCATCACCAATATCCGATCGTTCGCCCGATCCCCTTTCGAAGTGGAGTCCCTCCTCCGCACCGCCGTCGCCAAATACGGCCCCATCGTCACCCTCCGCATCGCCGCCCGCCCCGCCATCTACATCGCCGACCGTTCAATCGCCCACAAGGCCCTCGTCCGCGACGGCGCTCTCTTCGCCGACCGCCCACCGGCTCCTCCCATCACCAAGATCGCCTCCAGCAACCAGCACAGCATCAATTCCGCCTCCTACGGCCCTCTCTGGCGCCTCCTCCGCCGCAATCTCACCTCCCAAATCCTCCACCCTTCGCGGGTCCGGTCCTACGGTCGGGCTCGCAAGTGGGTTCTGGATATTCTCATCAATCGCCTTCTCTCCCACTCTGAATCCGGAACCCCTGTTAACGTTGTCCAGCATTTTCAATACGCCATGTTTTGTTTGCTGGTACTGATGTGCTTTGGGGATAAGCTTGACGAAACCCAGATCAGAGAGGTGGAGAAAGCGATTCGATCCATGCTGTTACGAGTTGGGCGTTTCGGCGTCCTCAATTTGTGCCCCACATTGAGCAAGATTTTCCTCCGAAAGCGGTGGGAGGAGTTTTTCGAATTGAGGAGAAACCAAGAGAAAGTCCTGATTCCTCTGATCGAGGCCAGAAGGAAAGCCCAGAAAAACAGAGCCGCCCAAATTGAAGGAGGAGGAGGAGAAGAGGAATTCGTGTTGTCGTACGTGGATACACTCCTCGATTTGAAGCTCCCCGAGGAGGAAAACAGAAGCCTAACGAATAGCGAAATGGTGACTTTATGCGCCGAATTCCTCAACGCCGGCACCGATACCACCTCCACGGCCCTGCAGTGGATAATGGCGAATTTGGTGAAATACCCAGAAATCCAACGCAAGCTTTTCGCGGAAATCGAAGGGGTCATGGGAAAGGGAGAGGAGGAGGTGAAGGAAGAAGATTTGGGGAAATTTCCATATCTGAAAGCCGTGGTTCTAGAAGGACTAAGAAGACACCCACCGGGGCATTTCGTGCTGCCACACGCAGTGAAAGAAGACACGAATCTGGAGAACTATGTGATTCCAAAGAATGGGATGGTAAATTTCATGGTGGGGGAGATGGGTCTGGATCCACAAGTGTGGGAGGACCCGCTGGCGTTCAAGCCGGAGAGGTTCATGGAAGAAGAAACGGGGACGGTGGCGGCGTTTGATATAACAGGGAGTAAGGAGATAAAGATGATGCCGTTCGGAACAGGGAGGAGGATTTGTCCAGGACTTGGCGTGGCGATGCTTCATTTGGAGTATTTTATTGCGAATTTGGTATGGCGATTTGAGTGGAAGGCGGTGGCCGGAGACGACGTGGATCTGTCGGAGAAGATAGAGTTCACCGTCGTGATGGAAAAGCCTCTCAAAGCCCACGTAAGTTCAAGGTTTTAAATTCGCCTTATTTTCGTCTCTATTTACAACCATTTTTGAAAACCGAAGGAAATTTGTATTTTGTTTTATTTTATTACAATATTATGCTGCAAAACAGGCATGCATGTGTATTAATTAACACAAATGCATTTGTTTGTTTGATAGTTTTATAAATTCATATTTACCACAGCTAATACTATTCTATTCTTATCCTTAGATTGTTATTAGAATGATCTTTATTCTCTCTTCTAAAATAGATTAATTTTTTAATGTAATATAAATAAGTCAATAAATTTAATTCAAGCGAGCATAGTTATCATGTAGCTAAATGAGTCTAGTTCTTCATTTTGTTTCTCAAATCCATTTTTTTCTCTATTTTTTTTTTTTGCTCTTCGTGTTTTTATGCTCTCTCCTCATCTCTATTTAGGCTCTCTTTTCATCTCTATTTAGTTAAACTCTCTCTTCATCTTTATTTTTCGAAATTATTCTGTGTAAAATGGGTTTTTATTTTGTTTTCCAACAATTTCTATATTCTCTGTTATCAAGATTACATTTTAAAAAATTGTAGGGCAAGATGACTATTCTCGAAATAAAATAAAATTTTTTATTTGTTTAAGTATTACAATTTGTTTGATACAAGGGAGTTGAATAATCTTGTTATATATATATTTTTTTCATATTTCTATTAAGATTTCTCCGATGAAATTAACCCGATAACAACACGTTATTTTGAGTCTTAAAATTTCATAATATTTCTATTTCATAAAGATCTAACGAGATGAAGAAGGAAAGTGATGAACATTCACAATACTTTAAATGAGTTTAGAAAAAAAAAAGAGCTAGATACAAAATAGAGCAAATTAAAGGAGAAAGGAAAGAAAAAGAAGAGGGTAAAAAAACAAAAAGAAAACAAGAGGCTAGAATTTAGAGGACAAGAAGCAAAGGGGAAATTGGGATTTTTGACACATTTCTATTTCTATTTGGATTTCTAACCCCTCCTAACTAATTTTTGACCCTTATCACTTGTTACCCTCGTAAAATTACTAAAAAAAAAAAAGCAAATTTCTCCACCATTCACCCTCTTTTTAATTTGAATCTGTCAG
>NW_019104539.1:416336-428912 GCF_001995035.1 Momordica charantia | reverse complement strand
CTCTACCACTGCCGCTCCGACCTCCCTCTGGTGGGCATCGCTGGCAGCTAGAGTCCTTCGATCTGTCGTATTGGTCGAATTCGCTGGTTGAACCATGTTCGCTCGCGTGTTGGTTTAAAGGAATTGGGATGACTTAGATTGTCGATTCCCACAGACGGCGCCAAATGTTTATGCAAAGATGTGCACAACAGTGTATTCCTGGTTGTAGCTCGAACTCGGCCTCCGGACCAACCTGAACACTTGAGCGGACCTGCACAAAAAGGTGAGCACTCCGACGATCAAGTCAGTATATGTCGGATTCCGAGTTTAGTTCGAAGCCAGAAATCATCGTACCTGATCGGGGAGTGAGGTCCTCTACTTATGGGTGGTGGTCCCGCTAATCTAGCGACGGTTACATTCGGTAATCTCGGGACCGACGGTTGCGCCCGATAATCACGCCGCAGACAGTTCCTCACATCCGCCCCTACCGAGCTCCCCGGTAGGTCAGACCTGGGCCAGGTTCACCTCGGCCCTCATACTTAGCATTTGTCGGCGTTGCTGGCGGCCATCTCGGCTATCCGAGCTGGGCATGACTCATGAGCCATCTTGGAGCACCAATAGGGGTCCTCCACGTGTCCATGGTATTCCCTTCCCCAAACAAAAATATATTATCAAAATGATACTCATTAAAAAACTCTAACCCTCTTTTTGAGGTAATTGCATAATTATTGAGGTTATGAGTTCGAATCCCCCAATATATTATATTAAAAAAAATAGTGGAAAAGAAATAAAATAAAATTGAAAAGCTTAAAAATGAATTAATAAAAAGAAAGCGGTGGAGCGTCCACGAATTTTAATCAATGCTCATAAATATAACAGCAAAGAATAAATAAATTTAAAAAAATGAATAATTAAAAAGAAAGAGGGTGGGGCGGCAACTCTACTTGCGTTAGTGGCAGCATATTATTATTTTTTTAAATGCTAATAATAATTATTATTATAAATTAAATAAATAAAAAGTACATAAAATAAGATAAGATAAAAGTTGAAAATGACAAAATAGCACCAACCTCACTGCACGTAACTGACAAATATAAAAAATAATGATAATAATAAAGTGAACGGATTAAAATATTATTTTAATATAAAGTGTAGAAATGGATTTTAAACTCGTAAATTTTGTTAGAGATATATTATTTTTACTAAGTTTAAAAAAGGGGATTTGTAATGGGTAGCATATAAGTTTTCTATATTTAGCAAAATAGCATGTCTTTTTGATATTTTCAGATATAACACTTTTCTGAAAATCTTGATTTTAAAATTTTCAGTATTCCCAAATTGCCCTTTTCAGTTATCGCTTCGTTATTATATATCAAACATATATCACATATATATCAGGAGTATAACTGACAACATTAGTATATCATAAGTAAATCAATAGTATATCAGAAGTCAATCAGTTCTATATCAGTTGTATAATAGTAAATCACTATTTTACCTGCTTTAACCCTTTGTCTTGTATTTATGATCAATTAGAAATCAGTAGGTATTGACATGCATGGAAAATGAGAAAAAAATTTGATACTTACTAAAAATGAGAAAGAAAACTTGAAAGGAACGTCAATGGTGATTTTCGAAATTACTGTGAATGAGAAATCAATTAGAAATTAGAGGTAAATTAAAACTTAGGGTTTTTCTATACATCAATAATATACAAGTGATATATCAAGTATACATCGTACATACATCAATAGTACAATTAAGTTTTATTTAAAGTTTTAAAGATCAAAACGAAATCAGCAACAATGTCATTCTTAAAAGGTTTAAACATCATTCTTGGATATCAACATCAACATCAAATCAGCAGCAAAGTCCTTCAACAAAAAACTTAAAGGTTTAAACATCAAAACGAATCAGTATCATAAACCAAAAGTAGACTAACAATGTCATTCTTAAAATTCTATAAAAGAAGAAGCATAAGTTACAACAGTCTAGAAAAACGTAAGTTTCATTCTTGTATAATCTTTAGGTAAAAGCTTGGGATATCAATCTACGTTCTTGGTGATTGTCGTGTCTTCGGAGATAATATCTTTGAAGCTTTCCGTTTTTTCATAGACAATACTTTTGACGTTGGTTTATGTTGTCTTTTGGGATGAACGACATCAACATTTTTTACGATGTTTTTTTATTTCATTTTTTGTGTTTGTACCATTGCTTTTATCTGAAAAAAAAATATCTCATATATTAGTAGTATATCAGAAAACATGTATTAGAGGTAATATATTCGAAATAATTGGTAGATATCATAGTTATGTCAGAAGTAAATCAATTTTATATCATATGTATATCAAATATATATCACATATATATCAAGAGTATATCTGTTAATCATAGTTATATCAGAAGTAAATTAATAGTATATCAGAAGTCAATCAGTTCTATGTCACATATAGTAGTAGATATCATAGTTATATCAGAAGTAAATCAATTTCATATCATATGTATATCAAACATATATCACATATATATCAGGAGTATATCTGTCAATCATAGTTATATCATAAGTAAATCAATAGTGTATGATAAGTCAATCAGTCTATATCACCTATAGTGGCATATATCATAGTTATATCAGAAGTAAATCAATTTCATATCATATGTATATGAAACATATATCACATATATATCTGTCAATCATAGTTATATCATAAGTAAATCACTAGTATATCAGAAGTCAATCAATTCTATGTCACCTATAGTAGTAAATATCATAGTTATATCGGAAGTAAATCAATTTCATATCATATGTATATCAAACATATATCACATCTATATCAGAAGTATATCTGTCAATCATTAGTATATCAGAAGTCAATTAGAAGTAATTTATTGTTGGTACGGGCCTGTAGGGTATACTTGTAATTTAGAACGTGGGCCTCCGTTTTTTTGCAAAAATATTTGAAAAATTCAAACCTTGTTGTTATTTTGCTTATTTTCCTAACTTTTTTTTGCCATATCTCAAGTTGCCCAATTAAAAAAGGTAATAATAACCTCAATTATCGGAATTGAAATAGAGCGATCCGAAATTACAAAGACTAAAATCAATATATTAACCAATTAAATAAATTAAGATAAATAAGTTTAAATTATATTTTAGTCATAAACTTTTAAGGTTATTCTATTTTAAATTCTCAACTATATTTTGACCATTAAAATTTTAAGTTTATTCTATTTTGATTCTCGAATTATTAAAATATCTATTTTATATTTTTAGTTCAAAAAAGTTCTTACCTATATTTTACAATTAACAAATAAATAACATAACTTTTAAGTATGTATATTAGCATGTTAATACACTGAAACCACGTTTAGTTAAATAAAGTGAAAATAAGTAAATATGTATTAGATAATAAAATAATAATAGAACTAAAATGATTAAGTTTAGAGATTAAAATAAATTTTTTGAAATTTTCTTTTCTTCTTTTATCGAGTACAATTATATTCTAAAAAAAACACCTTTAATTATATGCTGAATAAAAAACACCTTTCTCCTTTAATTATATTCTGAAAAAAAAACCCTTTAATTTGGTTTTCGGAATTCAGTGTTCAATCAAAAACAACACTAAAGAAAAGAAGGAAAGAGAAAAAAAAAAATGGAGAGCTGGTTCATCATCGTCTTCTCCCTCTGCATCTGCTATTTGCTCATCAAATCCATTTTCCGCCATTTCCGAAGCTCCACCAGGAATCTCCCACCAGGCCCTCCCTCGTTTCCCTTCGTCTCCACTTTCCAATGGCTCCGCACATCCCCTCTACAAATGGAATCCATTCTCCGCCGCTCCGTCGCCAAATACGGCCCCATCGTCACCCTCCGCATCGGCCCCCGCCCCACCGTCTTCATCGCCGATCCCACCATTGCCCACAAAGCTCTGGTTCACAATGGCGCTCTCTTCGCCGACCGTCCACCGGCGGCCCCCTTGTCCAGGATCCTCTCCAGCAACCAGCACAGCATCAATTCCGCCCCTTACGGCCCTCTCTGGCGCCTCCTCCGCCGCAATCTCACTTCCGAAATCCTCCATCCTTCGCGGGTCAGGTCCTACGGTCGAGCTCGCAAGTGGGTTTTGGATATTCTTCTCAATCGGCTCCTCTCTCACTCTGAATCGGGAACCCCCGTTTGTGTTGTTCACCACTTTCAATACGCCATGTTTTGCTTGTTGGTTCTGATGTGCTTTGGGGATAAGCTTGGCGAAACCCAGATCAGAGAAGTCGAGAACGCGCAGCGCACGATGCTGTTAAATTTTAGGCGGTTTGGCATCCTCAATTTGTGGCCGAAATTGACCAAGATTTTTCTCCCAAATCGCTGGGAGGCGTTTCTCGAACTCAGAAGGAACCAGGAGAGAGTCATAATCCCTCTGATTGAAGCAAGAAGAAAGGCCAAGCAAAACAGAGCAAACAGAGCCCAAATGGAAGGAAAAGAAGAAGAAGAAGAATTCGTGGTGTCATATGTTGACACACTCCTCGATTTGAAGCTGACCGACGAGGAAAATAGAAGCCTAACAGATGGCGAAATGGTCACTTTATGCTCCGAATTCCTCACCGCCGGCACCGATACCACGGCCACGCCCTTGGAGTGGATAATGGCGAATTTAGTGAAATACCCAGAAATCCAACACAAGCTTTACGCAGAAATCAAGGGAGTTATGGGGGAAAGAGAGGAGAAGGTGAAGGAAGAAGATGTGGGGAAAATTCCATATCTGAAAGCCGTGGTCCTAGAGGGATTGCGCAAACACCCACCTGGGCATTTCCTACAAGCACGAGAAGTGAAGGAAGATATCAAATTGGAAAATTACGTGATACCCAAAAACGGGATTGTGAATTTCATGGCGGCGGAGATGGGTCGGGATCCGAAAGTGTGGGAAGATCCGACGGCGTTTAAGCCGGAGAGATTTCTAGAGGGGGAAGAAGTGGCGTTTGATGTAACAGGGAGTAAGGAGATAAAAATGATGCCGTTCGGAGCAGGAAGGAGGATCTGTCCAGGGTATGTTCTGGGGATCCTTCATTTGGAATATTTCATTTCGAATTTGGTATGGCGGTTTCAATGGAAGGCCGTCGCCGGAGACGACGTCGATATGTCGGAGAAGATAGATTTCACGTTCGTGATGAAAAATCCTCTCAAAGCCAACATAACTTCGAGGTTTTAAGTTAAGTTGCGTCGATTTTACCCTATTTTGTTTTACCATCTCTAATCTTAACTACATATTCTGAGTGTATGTTTTTTATCTTTCTATCAGTACTAAAACAAACCTGGTTTGTAATTGACATATATTTTTTTAGTTGTAAGTTCGATCCTCCATTCCACGTGTTGTGCTAAAAAAAATAGTTGGTCTTAGTCTAATTATCTAACTCTTATGTCAACGACAACGGTATTCCAAGTACCTGAGTATCTCTACAATAATATGATATTGTCCGCGAGCATAGTCTTCGTGGCTTTTCTTTGGGTTTCACCAAAATGCCTCAAACTAATGAAGATATTGTCCATGATCGTTCTCTTCCGTAGTGAAGGTGGAGTTTGTTTGCAATCACCTTACAAACCCAACAATCCTCCTCTCGAACAAAGTACTACCGAGTCTCCTCTCAAGTAGTCACTCATCCGTCTACTCTCGAAGGTCAGAACGAGAGCTTGCTCTTATCTAAGGCTCAAGGATGCAACACAACTTAATAGAGCACACTCACAGATTACACCATGAATATACCTTTTGAGGTTCACCACTTCTTTGTTCGACATTCAAGGATTACACCGATACAGTTAAGTTTTAGACCATGACTTTGATACCAAACGTAAAAATAAAAACTGCAGAAAAATGAACCAAAAAGGAGATGAAGAAGAAAGAACATAATAGTTTATAGTGGTACCACTAAGTTGGTGTACATCAATATCTCAATCTTCTATTAAGAAATTGTGTGAAAAATACACCCTCCAACGCAGATAGGAACAACACCCTCCCCTTCTCTCTCAAAGGCTAAAAAATCCGTGTAATTTTTCTTTCACTCTCTCCCCATATACAGTTACCACGCAGAAGAGGGTAAACTAAAAACAAAATCACTAAAACGTAAAACTAATAAATGGGCTAAAGGGATAATGGGCCTAGCAAAAGGCATACAGGGCTTAGAGTAATTCTTAGACAAATTGGATTATCAGAAAGAAATAATTTTTTTTCAAGCTTCACTTGCTATATTGTCTCTCACAAAATAAAATTTAACATCTATATGTTTTGTTCAATCATAAAACATATGATTCATTGACAAAGCAATTGCACTCTAACTATCACAATATATACACGGTAGCGGTGTTTACGGGTTGGGAGTGTTTTTGGGACCAGTGGGAACCGACGGGTTGTAAAATGATGGCCAGAGTTGGGTCGGGTTGGGTTGTCGGGTTCTTTTTTTTTTAATTGATTAATTAATTTACTTTTATTTTGTTTATAACATGGACCAAAAAAAATATAGAAAAATCAAAATCTTAATTTTAGCACAAAATCAAATCCTAATTGAAACTAGCATGTAAGTCCTAATTTAATACAAAGATTAAAACATTACATTATCCAAAGTTTATCTAAAGTCCAAATCCAAATTGAAACCAACACGTAAGCCCTAATTCAACAATATTAAAAGTTTACAACTTATTATAGTAGTCATCCAAAGTTTATCTAACGTTGTAGAGAGAGACGGGGGAGAGGGAGATGAAATTGAAAATGTTAGAGAAGAAAGAGAATCAAAGATTCAAAATGGGGAGGAGGGAATTAAAAGTTGAAACCCTAAAATCAATGGTTGAGATTTAATGAAATGGATGGATGAGATTGAATCTAAAAAATAAGATTTTAATTATTAATTTATTATATATATGTAATATTAGATTAATAGTAATATATATATATATATATATAGTAAAAAATAATTAAAACGTATAATCTCGGGTCGGGTCGGGTTGATCCGGGATTTTCAAGGGTCAACCCGAGACCCGATCCAACCCTGTCGGGTTAGGATTTTTCCAACCCAACCCAACCCAATGTTAGATTCAACTCAGCAAAATCAACATCTACGAAACCTTTTAAAATGTCTAGACTATCCTCAGTTTTCAAATATATCAAACCATGCCCTTGACTGAATTTTATATATCTCCAAACCTATTTAACAGCCTCCGAATGAGGTTTACCTAGCATAAAAATAATAATAATAATAATTCACAACTCCAACAGTCAAGAGAAAAAACCCAGCAACAAAAAATACGCAAACCTGGTATCTCCATAATAGTATGATATTGTCTCTTTTGGCATAGCCCTCACGACTTTACTTTTTATCTCACCTAAAAGATCTCAAATCCATGAARATAATTGTCCTCTCTTATATAACTATGATCATTCTTTTTCCCTAACCAATGTGAGACTTTATTTATAATCACTTTACAAACTCAACATCTTATGTTTGACATATCAATTATGTGATGCTTTTTTAACTTTTTGTTGCGATATATATATATTTGTCTTTAACAGAAAAAAAAAATTCCGTTTTTAGAATATGAGATTTCAAATTTGAGGGTTGGAGATTGAATCTTCCATGCAAAATTATTAATGTCTCCAACAAATTCATTCTACCAAATTAACTTCACTCCACTGTTTTTTTAAGATTTAGTCTCTTATTTTCTCTCCCTATCTCACACTCTCTCTCCTCCCGTAATTTTTTTTCTTCTCTCTGTTTTTTTTTTAATCTTCTCTCTAATGCAACTATACATTTTTCTCTCGTCCTCTCTAAAATTTTCTTAGGTTTCTTTTTATTTCTTCCATCTTTCTCTATTTTCTATAATTACTTTTCTTCTCTTTTTTTCTTTACTCACACAAAAACCCAAAATCTCTCATCTCTATTCTCCTCCGTCAGCCGCCACCCCTCCTCCATTTTTTTCTTCTTTTTATTTATTTTGAAACAAGCAACCCACATGCCTTCTGTTTTTTTTTTTTAACCAACAGCCTACATGATTTTGGTGACATCCAATGCGACGCATGCATCAAAGCCGATAAGGGAGGTCGTTTGTCGGAAAAGAAGGATCAAGGGAGGAGGAAGTTCGGCCTACGGTGGAGAAGGAGATAATCTCGATCAAATTTGGGGGAGAAGAAAGAGATTGATCGAAATAAACCAGGAGAAAGGAGAGAGAGCCCGAGGGAGAGAGCCAAAAGTCAATTTTAAGGAGTCATTAATTAATTTATTTGGTTAATAATTTAATTTCTTAAAATATATTTATGTTGAGGGTGAATTTTGGTAGAGGGTCACGTGGTGCACGGACGAGCATGAATCCCAGCGGACCTGAAACCAAAATACTCGACGCCAGTGCGGTCCACGCCAGTGCGGTCCCGCCTAAAACACTTCGACGATCAAGTTAGTGATCAGATAAAAATAGGAATAAGACACCAGAGGTATTAGTGATGAATTTTTCACTTGCGTGGTGAAGGTGAAGGTCCCTCCTTTTATAGCCTCTGGGGCCGACCAGGAAGGATGACGGTTAGAGGTGGCAAGGACGCCGCTCGTTGTACGATTGGTTAGAGGGGCACGCGTTTCCAGCAGGTGCGGGGTGGCACCGCCACCTGCGGCTCTGGGCATATCGGCCGCGGTTGTGGAATGTGCTACCGACAGCACATGTTCCCAGCTACGACTATGTACGGGGTGTAAACGCCTATGGTCTCCTATTCCCTCAGGGGCAGACATGTGCCATGCTCGGTGATGTCCACCTGAGGGGATAACCGTTAGTGGTCCCTAGCCTGCAGAGGAGCGGACGCGTGCCCTACTAGGGTTTTACCCATAACAATTTATAAAATGAATAAATTAAATTTCCTAAATCATTGAATTAATTTTGAATGAATGTTTATCAACTCAATCATTAAATAAAATTATAAAGTGAATAATTTTCAAATGTTTTGAAATAAAATGTTGTTTATCGAAAAAATAATAATGGTAGTAATAATAAAATTTGGATAATTTAAATGAAGTCATAAACAAGGAACTAAATAAATAAATTTCGAAACAATTTAGTCAAAATCAAATTCAGAATGATTAACAAATAATTTAGGGATTAAAGATTTTTTTAATTAAAAGTTAAAATTGGAATTAAGGGAAATAAAATCTCGATCTCTCCTTAATCTCCTTAATTTTAGTCTTGAATAGTATTGGTGTTTAAATTTGAAATTTAATCCAAATTTATTTCCTTCGTTGATTTTTCTAATCTCCCCTCCAATTTAGAAGCAACATGATTTTGGTTATGTATATCTTGATGCATTGGATCCACGTTTCGTTAGCTAAAGTAAATATAGGGTAAATATGTATTAGGTAATAAAATAATAATAGTGGCTAAAATGATTATTTTTTGAAAATTTAAAGACTAAAATAAACTTCAAAAATATTTTTTGAATCACTAATATTAGCTATTGAATCTTTTAAATCTCTATTTTAATCTAAAACTTTTTAGATTCATTTTGTTAAGAAGTCTCTTGCTAATTGTTTACCAGGTAGATAATATGACTTTGAATATCTATATTAATAAGACATAGACAAGGACGGAGTGGAGGAGAAAGAAATCCCTTAGTTGGTCGCAACGCAGAGCGTATAAAATTTAGAAATGAAAAATTCCGAAGGTTTTGTAGTTTTCCTCTAACCCCACCTAGTGAATGCAAAAATTTAGAAACGAAAGATCATATAACACAAAATTTTGCACCTTATTTAGAAAATTTTGGAATGGTTAGCTCATTGATTCAGGAGTAAATTCAGAGGAATGAGTTCAAATCTCATGTTGGCTACGTATTTTAGAAATTATTTTCTATCCCATGATTAGTAATGACACCCAAATTGTTTAAATACTCACAGATATCACAATTATTTAAAAAAAAATAGTATTGGGTACTAAGCAGCAAATTGGCAATAAAGATTAAAATAGTTAAAGAAAATTGAGAGACTGAAATGGATATTCTAAAATTTTATGGACTATATTATAATGAAATTGAAATCTAATAATGGTTTATTGGCTGTGTACGTCAAAAGTTGCAAACGACAACTACATGAATAGAATGTGCGCCTAATTGGTCGTCTTATGTATTAATTAAAAAAAAAATCAAACGTGACCCCTATCGAACACCAGGTTTGTAAGTAGTTTCTTGAAAAGACGACCTAGTTCTGCTTATTCATAGGTTGTCTCTCCATTAAAATAATTTGGTAGATGGTATATTTTTGGAATAATTTTAATAAAAAGTAATATTAAAAAAAACACATTCCCATTATCCCATATATATGTGGTAATTTCGTCAAAAAAGAAAAAAAATATAGTAGCCACACGTGGAGATGCATTGTGCCAAGTGTAAATACACACATATAATTATGGGTTTTTCGTTGGAATCAAAAACACCAAAGAAAAAAAAAAGCAGAAAGAAAAGAAAATGGAGAGCTGGTTCACCATCGTCTTCTCCCTCTGCGTCTGCTATTTGCTCATCAAATCCATTTTCCGCCATTTCCGAAGCTCCACCAGGAATCTCCCTCGTTTCCCTTCGTCTCCACTTTCCAATGGCTCCGCACATCCCCTCTACAAATGGAATCCATCCTCCGCCGCTCCGTCGCCAAATACGGCCCCATCGTCACCCTCCGCATCGGCCCCCGCCCCACCATCTTCATCGCCGATCCCACCATTGCCCACAAAGCTCTGGTTCACAACGGCGCTCTCTTCGCCGACCGTCCACCGGCGGCCCCCTTGTCCAAGATCCTCTCCAGCAACCAGCACAGCATCAATTCCGCCCCTTACGGTCCTCTCTGGCGCCTCCTCCGCCGCAATCTCACTTCCGAAATCCTCCATCCTTCGCGGGTCAGGTCCTACGGTCGAGCTCGCAAGTGGGTTTTGGATATTCTTCTCAATCGGCTCCTCTCTCACTCTGAATCGGGAACCCCCGTTTGTGTGGTCCAGCATTTTCAATACGCCATGTTTTGCTTGTTGGTTCTTATGTGCTTTGGAGATAAGCTGGACGAAACCCAGATCAGAGAGGTCGAGAACGCGCAGCGCATGAAGCTGTTGAATTTTAGGCGTTTTGGCATCCTCAATTTGTGGCCGAAATTGACCAAGATTTTTCTCCCAAATCGCTGGGAGGCGTTTCTCGAACTCAGAAGGAACCAGGAGAGAGTCATAATCCCTTTGATTGAAGCAAGGAGGAAGTCCAAGCAAAACAGAGCAAACAGAGCCAAAATTGGAGGAGAAGAAGAAGAAGAATTCGTAGTGTCATATGTGGATACACTCCTGGATTTGAAGCTCACCGACGAGGAGAACAGAAATCTCACGGATGGCGAAATGGTCACTTTATGCTCCGAATTCCTCACCGCCGGCACCGATACCACCTCTACCGCCTTGCAATGGATAATGGCGAATTTAGTGAAATACCCAGAAATCCAACACAAGCTTTACGCAGAAATCAAGGGAGTTATGGGGGAAAGAGAGGAGGAGGTGAAGGAAGAAGATTTGGGGAAAATTCCATATCTGAAAGCCGTGGTCCTAGAGGGATTGCGCAAACACCCACCTGGGCATTTCCTACAAGCACGAGAAGTGAAGGAAGATATCAAATTGGAAAATTACGTGATACCCAAGAACGCGACAGTGAATTTCATGGCGGCGGAGATGGGTCGGGATCCGAAAGTGTGGGAAGATCCGACGGCGTTTAAGCCGGAGAAATTTCTGAAGGACGGAGAAGAAGTGGCGTTTGACTTAACAGGGAGTAAGGAGATAAAAATGATGCCGTTCGGAGCAGGGAGGAGGATCTGTCCAGGGTATGTTCTGGGGATCCTTCATTTGGAATATTTCGTTGCCAATTTGGTATGGCGGTTTCAGTGGAACGCCGTCGCCGGAGACGACGTGGATATGTCGGAGAAGATAGAGTTCACGTTTGTGATGAAAAATCCTCTCAAAGCTAACATAACTTCGAGGTTTCAAGTTTTTGTTGATTCTGCACGGTTTTGTTTTACCATCTATAATTCCAACTAGTTCAACTATGTTCACGTTCACGTTACCATCTATAATTCCTATGTTATTTATCTTTCAATCAATTGCAAAATAAGGGTAGATAGTCCTAAGTATTTTGTTTTTAGAATATGACATTACAAATTTGAAGATTGAGGTTGAATCTTCCATAAAGAATTATTACGTCAAGACACTTAGTTATATTCAGATTGGTAGAAGAAAAATTATTATGTCTCACACTTAGTTATATTAGATTGGTAGAAAAGTAAAGTAGAGGCTGAGAAATGGGAGGGGACTTTACATTTTTGTGTTAGCTTGTTGTTAACTTAACAAGATATGGATATGATGATGTGGGTAGCCTTTGTGGATAACAATATGGATGTGAGAGGAATCTGGTTTGGATTATTCTTATCCATTGTCCAATTCACTGGACTTGTAATAAGTATGGATAATTTAGATGGGTGACAAAAAAAGAACCCCATTTTAATAAATGGTTCTTTTTTGTTGTTACTAGAAAATGTGTATAAGAGACAGGTGCACGGACGAGCATGAATCCCAGCGGACCTGAA
>NW_019104539.1:387064-402311 GCF_001995035.1 Momordica charantia | reverse complement strand
GAGTCCCTTACAGGAACGGACTCCAATCCAAAAGAATGAAACCTAACGGATAATTACAAAAGGCTTTAGAAACAAAGTCCCATAAAGAAGTATTAAATCTAATGTGATCCCAAACATAACAGAGCCTCATAAAGAAGTATTAAATCTAATGAGATCCCAAACATAGTCAACGGATTTCTCCACCTCCCTAAACAGCCTATTATTTCTCTCTTATTTGTTCGAGGAGCATGAATCCTAAATGTCTAGAATATTAAAGATCTACAATTGGATACGCTTTAAAATAAATTGCTTAGAAATTAGGTGCTTGTGTTTGTTTCACAAGCTTTCTTCAGGTGAATAAATTTATCTATTTAACATAAATGCCACGTGCACATCACTCTCTTTTATGAAAACTATTCTACTGTTTTGTTTGTAATTGCTAACACCTCCCTTTTGGTTTGATGTGATGCGATCATGAAAGCTGTTATTTTTAAATAATAAATAACATGGGTATCAATAATCATGTCTAAACTGCGAGTAATTGTGTCATTGTATTAATATCACAGTTTAACTCACATCTATCCTATTAGCTAATATATACATAAAGCTTATGTGATGTTATTGATGGAATTGGGAAGGATCCCATCTGGTGTTCAGTTATCATTTTTGTTAATGCTTGTTGGCTTTATTTTTATTCCTTGTCACGGGTATGTTTCTTTCTCTAGCTTTTTGTAGTTAGGGATCATTTTTCTCTTCCAAATCTAGATATAATATTGTGTTGTAGGATTGAGAAACCCTGAAATGTCTCCCTCTCCAACTCATCAATTCCATCAACATTCACCTGACCAGAGAATGTTTCATGCACGAGGGTTTAATGGATCTGGTTGCCATGGTGGCCCAGCGATTCCCAGGCCGTTTCCTATGGATCGAGGAACTCCTGGTATCTGGAGCGGACCGAGAAGCCCATTTGTCAACCAATTCCCTGGCCATCCTCCAAGGGGGATGAGCTCCCCCAGAAGCCCATTTGTCAACCACTTCCCTAGCCATCCACCAAGGGATATGAGCTCCCCCAGCATTGTTCCTGGACCAAGAGGTAATTCTTACACCAATCCAATGCAAGACAGGGTTAATTACCATACTCCTAGCCCTAGTTCAGGGTATGAAGGCAGTCCTAGCCCAGGTCGAGGCAGCCATGGTTTTTGTGGCAATATGACCCCTACTTCAAGATTTGGCTCTGGACGAGGTTCCAGTTATCATGGTCGTCACTTTTCATCGAACAAATCGCTCAGGCCCGAGCATTTTCCATTTTATAATGAATCCATGCTTGACGATCCCTGGAAAGATTTGCAACCTGGTATTTGGAGGACAACCGCTCGTGCCAACTCTTCGGAATCTTGGATTTCAAGATCCCGTATGAAAAAAGCAAGAGTTTCAGAACCTTTCAGCAGCTCAAGCTCTCAACCTAGCCTCGCCGAGTACCTGGCTGCCTCGTTCAATGAAGCAGTGGACGATGCACCAAGTGTGTGAAACTTTTATCCGGAGCTCCGTTGAAGCCATTTCATCTTACTGCAGATTCCAACCTAGTACAACTGCAACCAAAAGGAGAGTAATTTTTCTCTATATACTGGTTATAAATGTGGTAAAATTCAAAGGTAATCTATGGTGATCATGGCACAGTTATCTCTCCATGTTGGGTTACGACTTCTATGTACACTTTCTTCGGTTAGTTGCATGTTTTATCAACCATGTTTAGAGGATAATGGACATGATTTAGCTTTGTTTTGTTGTCTTATGATCCTCTCTATAAACAATTTAATATGATTGAGTTTCAAATCATTTTGCTGTTTCATCTTCTTAGTAGAACATATGCTGCTGAATGTGATCAATGGATAAATGGTGAAAGTAGGGAGGGGCCTTATATTTCCAAAACGAAAATGTGCAGGTTGTCCTCTACGGTAAATATTAAAGATTGAAACCTAAGAATCATGGATGTACAACACGACACAAATACACCCAAAACACCTATACAACACATAATACAAAGTCTATTACTTGAAAAAGTAGGATACGACACGTCAGGATTATAAACACGAAAAGATAATAAAGTTTACTCGAAAGGTAGAGTATGAAATTAAAATTTCAAACTATGTTTTAGGCCATTCACTTGTATGTGTAATTGAGTCTTGTTCCTACTATTTGTTCGTTGTACAATGGCTCTAAACCTTGGATGATAATTTTTGGTTTTCGATTAAAGAAGAAGAGAGAACTGCTTAAAAAATCATCTTTTCTACTATACAATAATTATTTAATTATAATTTGTTTCTAATTATGATAATCAAATCTAACACATTTTTAACAATTTTTATATTTATCATAATATTGATGTTGATAAAATAGTACAGATGTCTTAAACATTGAATCCTAACTAGGTAGCTAAACAAAGAAAATGAAATCGTACCAATGTGATATGTGAATCCAAACATTGTGAAATAGTTCCCTTTATTTCATATCGGTCAAATTCTCGTTTGCTATGGTAGCGGAAAAACTTGACATTAATTTAGCTCAATCTACTAAAAGAAGACTCAATTAATGATTTTATTGAGATATGAAAGGGCAGGCCTACCAAGCCATATGCTCAATGAGTGCAGGATTATTCGAAAAAGCGTAGGTATCAAAACTTGTCTTAGAAATCTTTCAATACGTTAGAAGCAAGACGAGGAGAAACAACTTCTTTGAATATGCTACGCACAAGTTGAAAATGAGTAAGAAGTGACGTGTTGCATAATTTGTGTAGTATTATAGTCGAGCACTTGAATGATTTCATCCATTGCTCTAACAACTCCAAACTAAGAAGTGACATACTACATAATTGATATGGTTGTTGCCGCCTTATTTATGAGATGAACTACTACCATGTTTAAAATCTCCATACTAAAACATAAAGATACCTAGCTCTAGGCAAAGCCGATCAAGTTCAAACTAATTCTAGAAAGACTCAATCAATCGAGCATGAGCATGAGAGAGTGTGTTGAAGGAGAAAAATTAAAAAAAGTCATCAAATATATTAAGACGATTGACTTAATTATTTTTTTTCCTCAAGAAATTACCATATAAACTAATTATTTCCCATGTCATTAATATAGCTAATGGAAAAGGAATATAGACTAGGTTAAACTAATTTTGAAAATGAAATGTTAGTTCTTGAAGCATAAAAAGACTAGACAAAACAAATAATGTTGAAAACTTGAGGGCTAATGCCATTTGGCCATCACCTTTTCTAGAAGACCCTTTTTTTTTTCCTTCCCCTCCTTTGTTCTTGTTTTCTACGAGAGATTCTCTTTATTAAACAATAAGAAAATATAACATTAATTAATTACCACATCATATATAATTAGTTAAGCAATTATACCTCTTCATGCTGAGTTGTGAACTTTTTTGAAACATGAGAAGAAAACACATGATGTTGAAAATTTGGAAGACTAAGCTGCAGAAAGTTGATTGGAGGGCAGAAGCCATCACTTTTTCTAGAACATCTTTTATTATTATTTTTTCTTTTGTTCTTGTTTTTCTGGAAGATGCTCATTTTCTTTCACATGAATTATTAGATCTACACATTCAAAATATATGAAATTTTTAGAGTTGCATAAAGGAAAAATAGTTGGAAAACACTTTTTTTTTTCTTCCTCTTTTAGAAAAGGATTAAAAACTAGAAAATATGCGTTTGCCGGGAGTCGAACCCGGGTCTATTGCTTGGAAGGCAATTATCCTAACCGTTGGACTACAAACGCATTTTGGTTGACATGTGCAAATTGAAAAACTTGTAATTTATGATTCGGTAGAATTTTAAGGGATTATTTATTTAATTTTATAATTAGAAGAAAATATTAAATTGGTATTCAATTTCAGTCGATATGTGAACATTAATAAAATCGACAAAATATAAAAAATATAAACAAAATATCACTAACATAGACATAATATTAATTTTAACCATTTTAAATTTGTTTAGAAGGGGTGAAATGCGTTAATTTAAATATTTTTTTCGAATTTTTTTAACCTTTCCAATTTTTCTTTCCTTTTTTTTAATAATATATTAAATTTTACACATTTTAACCTTAACAAAAACAAAATAAATTTTAATATCAAATAATATATTTATCAAAGTTTTTATATTTTTTCAATGCCAATGCCAAATCCGCATTTTAAAGTTTCAAAATCAAAATCTGAAAACAATAAAAACATAAAAATATTGTTCCAAACTTCCTACTGTGTTTTGATCAAGAATCCGAAAACAATTTAAAAAAATAAATACGTAAAACGTTACTAAAAGCATACAGAATCCAAATTTCCAATCAAACGGCATAATTTATCTTCCTCTTTACAACTTTTATGAGAACATGTGTGTGACATCAATATTGAAAATTTTTATATTTGAGGAAACACACAAACAAACTTTTAAAGCAAGATCATAAAAAAGAAGAATGATATATATGTAGAGTAGAAATTGAAGAGGGAGAGCGGGCGGCCTATATTTGCAAATAATATAATGTGAATTGTGAGTGGACTTCTAACTTTAATCTTTAATCAAATTATATTCAAAGTTTTTGCCTTTTATTAAGTTGCTTTCAATGCCTTTGAAAATTTTGTCGGTATTTTTAGGGTTCAAAATTGAAATTTCAAATATTTTTCTATCCAATTCTAGCTCACTGGTATTTCCATATTTTTTTAGGTCATATGTTGGAATATCCTCATTCTGAAATTTAAAGGACAAATACTAAATAGTAAGGCCTTAACTTATGTAATATAATATAACTAAATATATATGTAAAACTTATCATATTCAAGGGAGGTCGCATGTTTGCCACGTAGTTTTTGAATTAATAAAGAATTAAGCAATGATCATTAGGTTTTTTAGTAGGCAAATTGAACTAAACTAGCTATTATTTAAAATCATTTTTTAAAGACAACAAATCAATATGGTCTGTTTTAGTTTTATAACACATAAATTAAATGGACTCAGAGCTTTCAATTCTCACCCTTTTAAATAGCATAAACAATTAACTAAATTAGTCATCTAATTGGTTTGGTTTGGTTCGGTTCCTTTTTTTGGTTTTATTCACACCTCACTCTTACAAATAGGACTTTTCAACCAAAATGATATTTTTATGATGAGCATAATTAATTAGTGCATGTTCAAATAAATAAATAGTTAAAACTAGAAGAAAACAAAAGAGATTTTGATGACAAAGTTGATAGAAGAGAGTATCAAGGGGAGTTCATGTTTGGAATATGCTTTGTTTTTAACACTTTTAAAAGTTTAAACCTTATCTCTATCTCTGATGATTGAATAACAAGAAATGCATAACATCTATCAATTTTCGTCGACATACCAAATTGTTATCGACATTTTCATATATGTTGTTTTAGCTGTCTCGAGGTTAGTCGATATTTATATAGCATCGCAAATAAATAGATAAACTACAAAAAGTATTAACAAAATATCAATAATATAAACAAAATATTAATATTAATAATTCTAAACCTATTTAAAAATCATAAAATTTTTATTTGTGAATTTAAATATTTTTTATGAATTTTTATATATATATTTTTACAATGATAGGAAGGTTATATGGTTCATGATATAATTTGATATGATTTAAGATTTAGATAGGATATGATTTAAGTTACCTATTAGTAATTAGAATTACATTTAATTTTAGATATTATTTTGATTTAGATGTTTTATTTCTATTACGAGAAATTATCCAATTATAAATAGGATGCTGTGTTTCTTTTCAGAGAAGAAGAAAAAGGAATACAATGAAATCATGTTTTATTATTCTCTCAATTTCCTCTCCCCCCTAAAATTTATCAACGATACTTTCACTAATATATTTCTTTTAAGACCAAGACTTCGATATTTCCATTGTGACATCATATTCATGCAGATCCAAGTGGCATCATCTCAAGTTTCCACTTTACCACAAAGATTCTCTCAGACAAAAAATGAAAACTCAATCCAAAACCACCCTAAAACTTTAATTTCCAAAGAAAGCACAAACACACATCCACTCCCAAGTGCTTCTCCAATGTCATGCCCACGCTCACTTGGGTCCCTCCCAAAGAGTGATCTTTTTCCAAATATCAATTAATAAATAAGAGAAAAGGTATTTCAAAACTTTCTTTTTCCCGATCTTGAAATTTCGAGGATCGGGAAAAAGAAAGCTTGATTACAATACATAGTATTGTTTATAATCACTTAAACGTGGCGATAGAGATTCTTTACACCATTTTGTAAGTTAGGGAATTCAATAGAGTTATCAACTATTTCAGCTACGTCCCTATTTTGAATGAATTTTGGTCAAGAATATATATAAATTATAAGTGATCTTATGTGAAGTTATCGTAATGAAACATATGTATTTACTCAAAATGATTACATAATTGAGAAGTTGAAACTCTTGTCATTAGGAACATCTAAGAAAAGTAATAAAAAGACTTTAGAATAATGAGTTTAAATTAAACACCACGAGATATTATTTTTTAAAAAAAAAAACTAATGAATTTCTTCACCATAAAAAACTTTATATCAAAACAAAGAGCACAAGCATCCACCCACAAGTTCTCAAATTATTAGGAAAAGGAAAACACACCTTCATTTTTATGTCATATTCACTGCTAACTTGGGTCCCTCTTAAAAGTGATTCCAGTCCAAAAGAAATTCTAGTTAGTGTGGTCATTTTATGAGTATGTCCCTCTTCATACTTTTGATGGATTTGGTGTATATATATGTGAGGTGATCAAAAATATGAAACATGCTCTCACTTTAAAATACTATTAATTAATCGATAAACGAAAACTTGAATCACCTCAAAGATTATAAAAAAGAGAATTAGAAAATTGAAGGAAATAAAGTAACCTCAAGCAAGGTTTTAAATGTCGATATCGATGGAAATGTCGAGGTCTTAATTTCATGGAAATACCGATAAAATGTCGATGTCGATAGATATTTCTATAAATTGTAAAAAATATTTAAATTAATAAATAAACATTTTCATATTTCTAAATAAGTTAAAAAATAATTAATATTAATATTATGTATATATTTGCGACATTTTGTTGATATTTTCGTATTTTGTCGATTTTTTTTTTTGTACTATAATGGAAATGTCGATTTATCTCTCATGTCGACGTCGAATCCATAAAAACATAGACATGTCGATGGAAATGTCAACATCTCGATAGGGTATTTAGAACATGACCTCAGGTATATATACTTAAAATACATAACTCTTATTTTCTGCATGGGCACAAAGGAAGTGTAAATAAAAAACCAACAAAATAAAAGCCAACTTTTGATAATTCACGCTTGATTAATGTTATAATAATGTTCATGTAATTTTAATTAATGTTTATTCAATTTCCGGCTTAATTTTTAAATATTATTCAACAATAACGAACATGCTCATCTTTTTCGTCAAGTCAATATACCCACCACTATAATAAGTAGACAAATGTACACTTATGAGCCGCCTTGAATTTTGATTCATGAATGAATTATATTCAAACAACATATATATATATATATATATATATTTATATTATTTAATTGTAGAACCTTTGGTAATGAGATATGTCATTATTAGAGATAAGGTTTGGACCAAAGTTTATATAATTAATATGTTACATATTGATAAGCTGATGTCACTATGATTAGAAATATAAATTTAGTTTAGCAGTGTTGAGATTATGCAGATTCTGTGTATGGAGTAAAAAAATGGTGGTGGGTTGGAATTTTGAGATTATTTTAGGTGAAAATTATTTGGAATCTCATCATTGGTTATTGTTTGTGAAATTAGAGACAAAAGGGGGATGGTGGTTGAAGAGGTCCACTTTGTGGGCATGCGTTGCTAGCCATAATTTAAATAAAAATATTACAAAATAATAACAACTAAACTTGGATTTTCATGTTTTTCAAAAAAAAAAAAAAAGAACTTTCATCATTATTTTATGTTTTGCTTAGAAACATTGTTCTGAATTTCTGTCGACACGTGGACATTTTTATCGATATATCCATGTTTTCATGAGTTCGACATCGATATTAGGGATAAATCGACATTTTCATTATAGTACAAAAAAAATTTGACAAAAAATGAAAAATATCAACAAAATGTCACTAATATATACATAATATTAATATGAATTATTTTTAACTTATTTAGAAATAGGAAAACATTTATCTATTAATTTAAATATATTTTTACAATTTTTTAATTTCTCTAACTTTTACAAAAATATCTATTGACATCGACATTTGAAACCTTGCTTAGAAATAATACCTTCACGCTTTGTGTTCTTTTGATCTGTTCAAAGCATTTTCAAAATAGTATAGGCCAAATTTAAAAGAAGAAAAAAAAATTAAAATCTTGTTTTTCATTTTTGAAAATTAGCTAAAGATTCAAATGTATTTTCCGAGAGACGTGAAAAGTTTATTGATAGAGTAGGAAACAAGCAAAATTAAATATAAAACTAGAAAAAAATTAATCGTAAAAAAAAAAAGAAAGTGTAGAATAGAAGTGTAGGAGTGATTACAGTTAATCAATATATTTAAATTATTATTGCTAGCGTGTCCAAATGACTAAACAGTTCTTTTTTATTTTTTATTTTTAGAAACAATGAAGCTCAAAATTCCAGAATGGATCCTCAAAGCTGTAAAAGTTATTCAATATTAAAAATCTAATTAATTTGTTTTGAAAATAAAATAAATAAATTAAGATATCATTAATGGTTTTAAGAACGTTTAGGTAAGGTTCTTTGGAACTTTAAACCAGCATTAATTCTGATTTGGAAACATGTATTCTCATTAAATAATTAATAATAATTACAATATATCTTTGAACCATGACTTTGTTCTTTACCAATGTTATGAACAATGTTCAGGGTTTCAACCTACCTTACAAAAACCACTTCCAAAATAATAAAACGATTTTTAAGATATATAAAATAATATGCTCTAAACCATTTTTTCTTGTTCATTTAATTTTTCTATTCAGTTAAATAAATATCAAAATTTGAAAAATAGAATTATACTATGAATATTTTGTGTTTTTTTTCCCTTTTCTATTTTGTATATTGTTACCTTTTGTCTTTCATTTTTTGAAGTAAAAATATTTTTTTTTCTTGAGACTTTTTATATATATACACGTAAACAAATATAAACCATTAATCTTTGAAATGGTAATAAATACAATTATTTATTCAATTGTATGATTTAAATCACATGAAATTAAAAATTTTAATTTAAATTTAAGAAATTTGCCATGGCTAGCTAAACTATCCATATTACAAATATAGCAACCACCTTTTGAGTTTTGTAAATATGACAAAATATGAGAAATCTGATTTTCGATTTTTCAGTTATTCCTTTTATATATATATCATTGTTCGAATTTTGTGTTTATTAAGGATATATTGGTTCTCTGTGGATTAGGTCTCGAAATTTTACTATATTTGTAAAATTGAAAAAATGATTGCTACTTTGGAATTTTATTATTTTGCTACTATTGCCAGTACTTGAACTTAATTCACTGGAGTACAATTTGCAGAAAATTAAATTTTTTGTAGTATAGAAACACGAATCCTAAAAATAATAATTAAATCAATTAACTTTTTGTACGGTCAAACCGAATTTATATAATTAATTTATTTTAGTCAAAGTAAACGGTAAAATTCCTCCGTTACCCCGTTACTTCGTTAGGTACGGTATGCAGCACAAAAGCATTATCATATTCAGTTATTCACTCTCTCTAAATAAAGTAAATCATTTTCCAGCAGCCAAAATTACAAAAAATCAATAAATTAATTAGTTAAAAATGGAAGAAAGAAAAAAAGAATTCCGAATAAATTAAATTATGTTCAAGCGGGCAATGTTTAAAAAAGGAAAAAGAAAAAGAAAACTCAACCAAGTAATTAATTTGGTGAAGTTTGATCGTGCAGAACAAGGCTACAAAATTAAGCTTGAACCTCAAGTAGCAGCCAATAAATCCCGTGGCCAATCATAATTTTCCACGTGTCAAGTCAAATCCCACACAAATAAATTAGAAATTAATTAGAGAGAGAGAATGAAGTAAGCGCAGACGTCAATTATTAGAACGTGGGCAAATGAAAATCCCTTTTTATTTTGATTTTTTTTATTTAAAATTTTGTTGGGTTTAAAATTTAGAGCTTCTAGAAATGGCAACGCCGAAGGATTCGGTGCTCTTCTCTAAGACAAAATCTATCAAAATCTCCGACTAAATATTAATGCCAAATTATTTTAATGGATGAAGATAAAAGAAATAATAAATTGACAAAATATCACTTTGGTATCTAAAAGTTTGAAATAAGTATCTTTTTGATGTCTAAATACGAAGTTTAAAAAATGATTCTAAATGATCCTTGAGATGTTTTGATTTTTTGTCGAATAACGTTGGAATGATATAATTATTAATTTATCGATTGTATTTTGGTGATTTGACAAAAAAAAGAAAAAGGAAAATATTAACTTTTATAATATTTTTATGTTTCTCGTTGGATTTGAACGAGGAAACAATGTTCTTTTTTGGATCTAAAATGAGGATTGGAACGAAGGACACTAGAGAAGAAGAAAGTCAGAGGCAGGAGAATATGGAACGAGGTAAAAGTTTAATCACTCTAAAATATTATTAAATTAATATATTTTTTTGGGTCAAATAAGTAATACAACTTAACCAACCAATCATCTAACTTAACTAATATTGGGTTTCAAGTTACAATTGAACATAAATGATTTCAAATTCCAAAATTTTAAAAAATGGAAATGGGGAATCAAATGAATTTGAAATAATTAAAATTAAAATTTATTATTTTAATGTAAAAAAAAGGAAAAGAAAGTATAGCATTTTATTATTATGTCCTAAAAATAATAATAATATAATATTTTAATATGAAATAATAATGTCAACGACGTGTAATTATTTAATCAAATTAACTTAATAAATTAAAACTTGTAAATGAAATTAAAAAAATAAAAACAAAAACAAAAAATTGATAAACGTATCTCTTGAAATATATATTTTTAAAAACTTAAAAGCTAATTATTTTAAATCTAAATCTAAATCTAAATAGTCAATATGAATAAAGAAAGTTAAACCATAATCCAACTTTTCCTCATCCATTTTATTTATTTTCTTTTTTTATTATCATGTTCCTGGATTTTTTTTCTTTTTTTTTTCAAAATAATACTTCAACTAATAAAAATGTTAAAAAGGCCAAAAAAAAAAATTTTAAAAATTCAAAGAGATATTTTAAATGTATCAAACTATGAAAATCAAGTTTTATGGTGATTGAATGGTGATCCAAAAATATGTACGTAGAAGAGAGGCAAAAGAGAAAACATTTTATGCAATTTGCCTAACAAAACAAAGGTGGAGTGATGTAATAATTTTTTTTAAAAAAATGAAAGATCACTTTTTTATTCCAAATTATTCCAAATCCAACAGTATTTTTAACCAAACGTGATTTCAAATCGTTTTATGATTTTAAATTCCTTCTTTTTCTTTACTAACCAAGCAGCACAAAATGATTCTAAAATTGATTTGCAAGGCTTGCAAATTAGATGTTCCAAATGTAGGTAGATGTCAAGGCATTTTAATGACTATCTATATCTATTTTTAAAATTTCAGAGACGAATTCATAGACCAAAAGCGATATTTATATAAATATCTTAAAATAAATATGTATGACATAACTCAAATCAAATAGAAACTCTAGACCTAATTCAAAACACACTTAAAGCAAATATCACTCATGCTATATTTGGATAAAAGTAAAAAATTATGACATCTTTGATATTTTAAAATTCATATATTTTTAGCAAAAATTCTTTAAAAAATAAAAGAGTTTGGTCAAAAGTCTTCATCATTACTACCAATTAATAATCCATTCTCTTCACTCCCACGCAACCTCAAATCCCCTCCTTATTACATTACCCTTTTTCTCTCTATCCATATTATTTACCTTTTGGAACCTCCCTCTACGTTATTAATACCTTACCTTTTCCTCCTACCATATGATTTCCTCAATCTTACAATTCCCATCTTAATTAACTTCTTTATTTTGACCTAATTTTATATCATAATTAATGACCATTAAATTAATTGTAGTTGAATATCTAATGTCCACGTTTTGTAATGATGTTACACAAGTACAATTCAGAGTTTCAAGAAGTAATCGGAAATTTTAGGAAGTTTAGAAAATAAAAGGATTTAGTATTTTTTTTTTATGAGAGTTTAAATTCCTAATAAGTACAAGACTAACATTAACTAGATATAAGAGTAATCTAAAATTTATACATTACTAAGCCACTTCTAGATAATTACTACATTTGACAAAAGTTTGATGTTGTTCCTCTAGCCGAACAACTTGAGGAGGGCTGGTCTTGATAATTTACCTCTCTTGAATAGGAGGTTGGTTCCTCGTCTCTCTTGATGTAGAAATTTGACCTTTTGAAATTCTGCTAAATTCGCACCAATCTTTTAGAATAAAAGGGATCGACGAAACCTACAAAAGCAAATAGCACTGAGTACCGGTGTGACTCGTACCACACATGCTCTGATGCTTAAGTCAGAATTGGAGTAGTTGAGTATGGACGGTAGGGTATTTTGACGAACTCTAGAAATATAGAAGTCGAATCCTGGTGTTCCTAGGAAATTTGGACTTCTGGGCCGGTGGACTTTGTTGTGGGCCTATCGGATTGAGAGTCAAGACAAGATGGGTTCGGGTGGGGCTGCACAACAATCAGGAGCACCATTGGAGTTCTCAGTCGGTGGTCGAGAACTGGTCTGCTCGACGACGGTCCCGAGTCGGCCATGGTCGACTCGGGTTGTTGGGTTCCAGTTTCTTTACCTGGTTCGTGTGTCTGAGTCCACTTCCCTTTACCGCTTAGTCGAATCTTGTCTGAACACCCTGGATCGGGTCATGCATTGGGCCAGGACCATGACCAGTGATGTAGTTCGCCTGTCGGGTCTTATTTTGTCTTCCCATAATGGACGTCTTAAGATTAGGACGAGAAGGCCAATGAACGTTGGGCTTAATTATTGGCTTCGTGGGCATGCTTAGGTTGATTGCCACGAGTAATATAACTCGTTGTATCTATCCTAGACAAGGATAGTAGCGCAACCAGAACGAATCTCTTCGATTTATTTCTCGATTAATTTCTGGAGGAGGCTCGATCAAAGCTAAAGGGAAGAACAAATATAGTCTAACTTCGAAACTTCTTAAAGAAATCCTACGAATACACCGACTCAATGCCTTGAAGTGAGTTGGGACTTCACATATGAGAACTCCATTAGCCTTAAGACAAACCATTTTCCAAAGATGTACGTAGAACCATCCCTCCTATTTTTTGATGGGTGGGTCCATTAACTATAAAAGTGAACTCTTATATTCAAGGCCATTTACTAAGGTTCCCAAGCCTTTCATGTTCGTAAGAAATGAATATATAGTAAACAAGATTAATTTTAAAAAATAAGCTAATAATTCAACCAGGTCAGAATAAAGAATATTGACTAATAATATGTTTGAGTTTCAAAAAATATTAAAAAATTTTGAATAATAAGTGGTCGGCTTAAAAAAAAGAAACAAGGACCCATATTTTGAATGGAAAATTTTAAATTAGACATCGTAATACCATTCGTGAAATTATTTATAAAAATTGATAACCATGTAAATACTTATATAAAGATTTTGCCCTTACCATCCCGTTTTGAAATATATTCATTAGTCTTTTGACTACATTTCTTTTCGCAACCAGGCTTATGCAAGTGGGGTTGTAAATTCGAATATTTCACCTCGTATTTATGATGTTATATATATATATTTTTTAAATGGTTGAGAATCAAATGTATACGGGAATATGTGGTTGTGTTTTGTTATTATATTTATGGATAAAAATGGAATCTTCTACTGCTATCTAATCGAGCAATACTATGTAATTCAATTGGTTAAGGTATTAAAAATTTAGGGTTTAAATTCACACTTCTTGTAATATTATATTTAAAAAAATCCAACAATATCATTGAATAAGAATATATAATTGACAATTTATGAAATAATAGAGACAAAATTGGTTTAATTGGAGTAGAAATTTTGAAATAAAATATTTATTAACGGTTAGGTGAGACTATCTAATAGTATATATTTCATTTTATTTTCATATAAATATAAACATTTTAAGATTGCAGTCAAATTTTTTAAGAAAAGAATAAAGGACTTTACGAAACATTTAATTACTATTTTTAAATCATGAACAGTACTGGATTTTCTCCAAGCATGGATATACAACATTACTATAATATTGCGATTGCAATTCTGGCATAGTTTACTTAAAAGAACTGCAAAAGTATTAGCTAAAATAAGTATTGCGGATATACTAAAATTAAAATACACATATATTAGCGATCGATGTGAATCCATATTTATATTGATCTTAATCCATAGATAAGTCAAGTCGATCAAAATAGCTTTTTTAGTATGACAATGGAGGGGCGAGAGGTTGAACATTTCCTGGCCGTTAAAAAAAGTAATAAATGCTTTTATCATTGAACTATATTGGGATGGACATTTATCAGCTTGATAAAGACATTATATTATGTATTCTAAAGGTTAAATGTTGGAGTCTCCGTCTATAGTGTTGAATTAAAAAAAATATGGGTTAGTCACTTATGACTTCGAAAATTTGTAACGTGTAGCTAAAATATTTGTCATATTTACAAATATAGCGACAAATTTTGGATTTTACAAATATGACAAAAAAATTTAAATCTGATTTTTTTAGTTACTCCAATTTTACTCTTCCAGATTTTCAGGTATATCGAGTATGTATATCATCATTTATATCAAATATATCATTGGCATATCGACACTCATAATTAATTAGGTATATCAACATTCAGGTATAGAAGATAGACATTTAGATTATAAAAGACATATATTTCATCTAAAATATATAAATAACACATCACAATTCAAACATTCATATTGGATATATCGTTTATATATCAACCCTTATAATTAGGTACATCAATGATATATCAAATTACGTATATTAATATAATATATCAAATTAGGGTATTGTTTGGGTTTGGTGTTCATGAGGGTATGTTGAAATTTTGCTATTAATCATTGATTAAACTAAAAAAAAAAGTTAATGGTCGATTTATTGTTTGAAAAAAAAGTTATTTCTATA
>NW_019104539.1:341771-387019 GCF_001995035.1 Momordica charantia | reverse complement strand
TTTTTCTAAGAGTAGGAAAAGAAATGTTATGGACTATAAAAATTTTATATTTTGTTGACTACAAAATATATACTTCTAATAAATAAAATAGTTTGATGATAATTTTTAGAATTTGAACCCAAGAAAAGATGTTAACATTGACAATCTTCTGAATTCAACAAATAACGACTTTGGCTTCTTTATTCCTCTTTTTAAACAGGTAACTATAAGTCAATTTAAATATAATTCAACTGATTAAAATATATATTTTTAACTAAAATGTTTGAAGTTTCAAATTTTCCCGACACATAGTTAAATTAAAATAATAATAAAAACCACCATAACATATCCATCTAGTAGTCTTAAACTAGTTGAACYATTGTTATTTTATTTTATTTTTTAACTTTCRCTAATTAAACAGTCTATTGTCCATATTGTTAAAATCCGCTTCTTTCATTATAAAGTCAATTCATTTTTTTTTGACAGGATAAAGTCAATTCATTTATGTGAAAATCTACCCTTAGTTTCTTAAATTTTACCAAAAATTTAAAAATATTTTGAAAACGTGAAAATTAAATTAGAAAAAAGGGTAGTAAATGAACAAAACAATAAAATTATTACCCAACAGAAAGTTAGTTAATTAATATAATATTAACGAAAAAAAAAATTAAATAAGTGTCAGTGATTAGAATGAAACTTCCCAAGTCATCCTTGGAAAGGAACCATCCATGTTATCTTCCATTTCTTTTTCTCATTTTTTTTTCAAAAAGTTATTACATTATTTAAAAATGTTCATGTCAGCTTCCATTAATTTTGTTATAATGTTTGCAGCGCAAGCCAGGGGATGCAAATAATCAATCATGTCGCCAATAGACTTTTTATTCTTTTTCTTTCTTTTCTTTTTTCTATTTTTTTTAATATGAATATATTAAATATTTAGTTACTCTGTTTCCCCCAACTGACATGTGACATTACATCAACAAAAAACCACCAACCAAAACAAAAAAAAAAAGACAATCTTTTCCACCCCTTGTTCTTCCACATCTATAAGTACACCAAACCCATCTTCTCCTTCCTCTCAACATCTCAAATTTTTCTTCATTCTCCCTTCTTTGAAGGACCCAACAGCGAAAAAAGTTTCCTTCACTCCTCGACTGATCTCACGGATAACGAAACAACGGTCTGTTGTGTCGAGTTGTTTATATGATTGGTTGTGCAGATGGATAGTGGAGAGATATACAGAGTGAGCAGTGCCCGTATAAACAGCTCCAGCATATGGAGGAACAGCGCCATGGAAGTTTTTTCGAGGTCGTCTCGAGACGAAGACGACGAGGAGGCTCTCAAATGGGCCTCCATTGAGAAGCTGCCTACTTATTTACGTGTTAGGAGAGGAATTCTGTCTCTAGAGGGTGAATCTGCCAGAGAAATTGATGTTAAGAATTTGGGGTTGCTTGAAAGGAGAAACGTTTTGGAGAGGCTTGTCAAGATCGCTGAGGAAGATAATGAGAGATTCTTGCTCAAGTTGAAGGACCGCATGGAAAGGTAAAAACAGAGAAAGGGGATCATAATTTTACGTTGCTGTTTATCATTTACTGTTTTGTTGTTTCCTGTTGTTTTTCAACAGTTACTTGCTTCTAGTTTCTTATTTCGAAACAACAAAATTTTGATTTCTTGTTTTTGGAAGTAGCATTTGAAAGTGTCTTAACAACGTTTCTGTTTCTTGTTTCTTGTTTCTCGTTTTTTTTTTTTTGTTTTTGACGAGGTTAGTAAATAGGATCTAATTATTTCTGATTTGGGACTTGGAATTATGCAGAGTTGGGCTTGATCTTCCTGCCATTGAAGTTCGGTTTGAGCATCTGGAAGTTGAAGCAGAGGCTCATACAGCAGGCAGAGCTTTACCAACCATGTTCAACTTTTCTCTCAACATGTTAGAGGTAACAGAACTGCCGCCCACAAATTCTAACTTCATTTCCCACTACGTTTTTTGACCAAAAGTTCTCATCTTTATGATCTCTCTCTCTCTCTCCCTCTTCAAAGGGGTTCTTGAACTACTTTCACATCGTCCGAAGCCGAAAGAATCAACTGTCGATTCTTCATGATGTTAGTGGAATCATCAAGCCGGGAAGGTTGGTGCAGAGTTCAACTTTTATAGAACTTTCTATCTAATTGAATATGGTATCAGACCAGAAGATATTATGTATAGACTTGTGTGACGTCATTTAGATGACTTGTACGCTTAAACTTTTGGGTTCAATGGTAGTTTGACTTCTGTATTCGTGTTTCGTAGAATGACTCTGCTTCTAGGGCCGCCGAGCTCCGGGAAGACGACATTACTCAAGGCATTAGCTGGAAAACTTGGGAAGGATCTCAAAGTAAAGACAAAAAAATCCCAACACTTAGTAAATTTCTGAAGATTTTGGTTTAAAAGTTGAGCTGATTGTGTGAGTTTACAGTTTTCTGGGAGAGTTACATACAATGGACATGGCATGAATGAGTTCGTCCCACAGAGAACATCAGCGTACATAAGCCAACAAGACCTTCACATAGGAGAAATGACTGTAAGAGAAACCTTGTCTTTTTCAGCCAGATGCCAAGGAGTTGGTCCACGTTATGGTCAGTTTACAGAACATCCAAGTTTTCACTTCAAGAAACTCTTCTGAATTGATTGTTAATGGCAACTTCTTTCTGTGCAGATATGTTGACAGAACTATCAAGGAGGGAGAAGGCTGCAAATATTAAACCTGATCCAGATCTTGATATCATCATGAAGGTTGAAATTCGTTGTCATTTTCAAATTTCAAGTTCCATTTCCCTTCTGGGTTTGAATCATTAGGTGTTAATATATTTGGAATTTTGCAGGCGGCAGCTTTAGGAGGCCAAGAGACAAACGTAGTAACAGATTATGTACTAAAGGTGAGCACTTTTTGTAATAATCAGACAGTGTTGTCTCTGTGTATTATTGTGATTGCTTTAACTCAAAACAATGCAGATTCTGGGACTTGAAATCTGTGCTGATACAATGGTGGGGGATGAAATGTTTCGAGGGATTTCCGGTGGGCAAAAGAAGAGGGTGACGACCGGGGAGATGCTGGTCGGACCGGCGAGAGCTCTTTTCATGGACGAGATTTCAACAGGATTGGACAGTTCAACAACGTATCAGATTGTTAATTCAATGAGACAGTCCATTCATATTCTGAATGGAACTGCTCTGATCTCTCTTCTTCAACCTGCCCCTGAAACTTATGATCTGTTTGATGACATTATTCTGATATCGGATGGACAAATCGTGTATCAAGGTCCTCGCGAAAACGTGCTCGAGTTCTTCCAACACATGGGCTTCACTTGCCCCCAGAGGAAAGGAGTAGCCGACTTCTTACAAGAAGTAATTCATTTTGGAGCTCTCCATTTTTTTTCTCTGTTATGGTCTGTTTTGTTCTTTCCTCTATTTTCTTTTATTGATGCAAACTGTTTTATAGGTCACCTCAAGGAAAGACCAGGAACAGTATTGGGCTAACAGAGACGAGCCTTACAGTTTTATCAGTGTGGAGGAGTTTTCTGAAGCGTTTCAGTCATTTCATGTGGGGAAGAAGCTTGGTGATGAGCTTGCTACTCCATTTGACAAGTCTAAAAGCCACCCTGCTGCTTTAACAACCAAAAAGTACGGTGCTAGCAAGAAGGAACTATTGAAAGCTTGCATTTCAAGGGAGCTTTTGCTTATGAAGAGGAACTCATTTGTCTACATTTTCAAGTTGACTCAAGTGAGTTTCAGTTCCAAGAGTTCAAATCTTTATCCTCTTTCTCTGAGAACTCATGTTTAGCACTACTCTGTTTCTTCATTTTTGCAGCTCATTCTGATGGCTTTCTTGACAATGACCTTGTTTTTCCGGACCGAGATGCACCGGAAGACAGTGGACGATGGCGCGGTTTACATGGGGGCGTTGTTCTTCGCGATCATCATAATCATGTTTAACGGTTTCTCTGAACTTGCTTTGACAATCTTGAAACTTCCTGTCTTCTACAAGCAGAGGGACTTCCTCTTCTTTCCCTCTTGGGCATATTCTCTGCCCACATGGGTCCTTAAGATCCCTATCACTTTTGTAGAAGTTGGAATTTGGGTGGTAATGACTTACTACGTCGTGGGATTTGATCCAAACGCCGGAAGGTGAGAACGAATGAAGAACATTGGACTGCAAATTTGATTACTACTTTCTTGGTAACAATAGGCTAAAGGAATGTTTATGGACCTGCAGATTCTTCAAGCAGTTTCTCTTGCTCCTTCTTGTGAACCAAATGGCATCCGCGCTATTCCGTTTGATCGGGGCGTTAGGACGGAACATCATCGTTGCGAATACATTTGGATCATTTGCTTTACTGACAGTTCTTGTTTTGGGTGGATTCGTCTTAGCTCGAGGTTGGATTCCTGTGACATGTTTGTTTTCAATACCTTTACATCAGAAAAAGTACTGATTTAGAACTTTCCTGTGTTTAGGTGATGTGCATCCCTGGTGGATTTGGGGCTACTGGATCTCTCCAATGATGTATGCACAAAATGCACTAGCTGTGAATGAGTTTCTTGGCCACAAGTGGAGACATGTAAGAAAACCAAATTTTCTAATCTATTCAAACTAACAACTAGAGAAGAAAAGTTACCGACCTTTGTCGTTTTCGTGTTGCAGTTGGCTCCTAACTCGACGGAATTTCTGGGAGTTTCGGTCTTAAAATCTCGCGGAATCTTCCCACAAGCGAGTTGGTATTGGATTGGAGTTGGAGCTACAATTGGATATATTTTGCTGTTCAATTTTCTTTTTACTATAGCCTTAAAATACCTTGATCGTAAGTAGTCGAAGCTCTTCTTTTTAGGCCTTGTTTTATGCTCGAATATGTTGTGATCATCGGGTACGAATTCTTGTAGCTTTTGAGAAGCCTCAGGCTGTCCTGTCGAAAGAGTCATCGACTGACAAAAGTGTGAAGAAATCACAAGAGGTTCAAGAATTGGAGCTGTCATCAAAGGGGAAGAGCTCTTCTGGTATGCAGCCCTTTGTCTCAACAAATATCATCACTTGTGAGATTCTTTAATATTGACTAACTTACTTCACAATGCAGAGAGAAGGACTGAAAATCAGCTCAGTTTATCATCTAGGACTTCATCTGCAAGAGTTGGAAGCATTAGTGAAGCAGATCCGAACAAGAAGAGGGGAATGGTTCTTCCTTTTGAACCCCATTCGATCACTTTCGACGAAATCCGATATGCAGTAGACATGCCACAGGTATATATGATGTTCTAAAACATGAACCACCATTAAAAAGTCTGCTGGATTGTTAACAAAACATTATCTTTTGTAGGAAATGAAATCTCAAGGTATCACCGAGGATCGACTCGAACTTTTGAAGGGTGTAAGCGGTTCGTTTCGGCCTGGGGTCCTAACAGCCCTGATGGGAGTAAGCGGTGCTGGAAAAACTACACTAATGGATGTACTTGCTGGGAGAAAAACTGGTGGATACATAGAGGGAAGCATTACCATTTCTGGGTATCCTAAAAAGCAGGAAACATTTGCTCGGATTTCTGGATACTGTGAACAAACTGATATACATTCTCCCCATGTTACGGTCTATGAGTCGCTTGTTTATTCGGCATGGTTGCGGTTGCCTCCCGAGGTCGATTCTGCTACAAGAAAGGTGAAATTTTCAACACATTAATCTGTTAATGTATAGAGGTCATAAAACTGATGTTTGATTCATGGTCTGCAGATGTTTGTTGAGGAAGTTATGGAACTCATTGAGCTCAACCCATTAAGAGATGCAATTGTGGGATTGCCTGGTGTCAATGGACTTTCGACAGAGCAACGCAAGAGACTAACAATTGCGGTCGAGCTTGTTGCGAATCCATCGATAATATTCATGGATGAACCAACCTCAGGTCTTGATGCAAGGGCAGCAGCCATTGTAATGAGAACAGTGAGGAACACAGTTGACACTGGCAGAACCGTGGTCTGCACCATTCACCAACCAAGCATTGATATATTTGATGCTTTTGATGAGGTGAACTGAACTACTCTCAAGTCTCAACAATCAAAATATTCAAAATCCATTTTGGTAGCTTAATGAAATGGTCTGGTTTCATTCATCTTTTCAGCTATTTTTGTTAAGACGTGGCGGGGAAGAGATATACGTCGGTCCAATAGGTCGACACTCGTCACAATTAATCGAGTACTTCGAGGTACAATTTCTTATCAGAAAAAAAAACTCCAAAAAGATCCTCTTTTTTTGGCTACAAAATCTCTAACAAGGCTCTCATGAACTTCATTAAAGAGCATTGAGGGAGTTCCCAAGATCAAAGATGGCTACAACCCTGCAACTTGGATGTTGGAAGTCACCACAGCAGGACAAGAAGCAACTCTTGGAGTTAACTTCAACACATTATACAAAGATTCAGAACTATATAGGTAAGAAAATACCCACAAGTTGAATGAGTTCATAACATAAACCATGCAAAAGATTTGAAGTTTTTACAACCAAAACTGTGCAGGAGAAACAAGGCCTTGATCAAGGAACTAAGTGTGGCAACTGAAAATTCAAAAGAGTTGTATTTTCCTACCAAATACTCCCAATCTTTCGTCATCCAATGCATGGCTTGCCTATGGAAACAGCACCTTTCATACTGGAGAAACCCACCATACAGTGCAGTGAGATTCTTGTTCACAACCTTCATAGCCTTAATGTTTGGGACAATCTTTTGGGATCTGGGATCCAAGAGGTAAAAATATAAAAAAAAAAAAGTACAAACTCTTTGATCTTTTGGGATTCAACTTTGAATATTGACTTTTGTTTTGGGTTATTTCAGAGGCACCCAACAAGACCTCTTCAATGCCATGGGATCAATGTATGCTGCTGTTCTCTTCATTGGAGTACAAAATGCCACTTCAGTTCAGCCAGTTGTGGCCATTGAAAGAACTGTCTTTTACAGAGAAAGAGCAGCAGGAATGTACTCAGCTTTGCCATATGCCTTTGGACAGGTAACTAAAACAACGCCCATTTCGTAACGTTTCTGTTTCCCGTTTTCCATTCCGAAACGAGTTTGTGAATTTGGGTTTCTTTTTCAGGTTGCCATTGAACTCCCATACATCTTCATTCAGACAATTGTGTATGGGGTGATAGTATATGGGATGATTGGATTTGAATGGACTGCTGCCAAGTTCTTTTGGTACATCTTCTTCATGTACTTCACCTTGCTCTACTTCACCTTTTATGGGATGATGACTGTGGCTGTCACCCCCAACCACAACATTGCTGCCATTGTTTCCTCTGCATTCTATGGCTTCTGGAACCTATTCTCCGGCTTCATCGTCCCTCGAACGGTAAGTCCGCTTTATACCATTAATACTTACATAGGTGACTATCATGATTCAAACCCATAAACTCATTTTTTCGATTTGGAATTAAAAAATGTTGTATTGGCAGAGAATCCCAATATGGTGGAGATGGTACTACTGGATCTGCCCTGTGGCATGGACACTATATGGGTTGGTGACATCCCAATTTGGGGATATTTCAGAGCAAATGGACACAAATCAAACAGTAGCAGAGTTTGTGAGCAGTTATTTTGGGTACAAACATGACTTTTTGGGGGTTGTTGCAGCAGTTCATGTGGGGATTACAGTCTTATTTGGTTTCATCTTTGCCTTCTCAATCAAGGTCTTTAATTTCCAAAAGAGATGATTTTTTCAAGAAAAAAAAAATGCAAAGTTTTTAGGTTTAGTATTGTTGTGAGGAATGCCATTGCATTCTTATCCAAGTAGTTTTGCCTTTTTCTATTTTTTTTTTGTTTCTCTTTAATGTATTGAGTTTGTAAATGAAGAAATGATGATGTATTGCCCCAAATAAAAAATATTTTTGGTTCAAATACATTTTCAATCTTGTGTAATTTGGTTCTTATAACACTTTGGTTCCTTTAAATAGCAAAGTATTTAGAGCGGATGAGTTCAAATTATGGTGGCCACTTACCTAGGATTTAATATCCTACAAGTTTCTTTGTCAACCAAATTTAGTAGGGTGAGGCGGTTGGCCCGTGAATAGTCAAGGTGCGCTCAAGCTGGCCCAGACACACGGATATCCAAAAATAAAAAACATTTTGGTTCCTTTTGTACTAAAAATGTGATGATATTAATTTCTTGACGTTAAAAACTATATTGTAATCTAATAAGCCATAGGTATAGATTGATATAATTGATCCACTTATGAATTTTTTTGAATCGTTGAAGGTTTATCGGTTTCATTCATTTGCTATTTATGGGCTTTTCCATTAAATTTTTACTTAAAAATTCAATTCTTACCATTTTAAAAGTATAAGGGATTAAATCATTACAAATAAAAGTATAAGAATCAAAACATTATAAGGGTCAAATTACGAGACTCAAAAACATATTTTGACCAAGATTTTGCCTCTCTTTATCATTATGAAAAAAGGACCATTTTTCTTTAAAAAGTATCTTTCGAGCTATAACCATCATTTCATACGTAGGCCCTCATAGATAGGAATTGGTTTTTGTTTTCGGTATCAACCCATATTTGTATTGACTTTGGACTAAGAAAGATACGATGAAGAATGAATCATTAAAAGATCATCTTCCTTGAGCAATTATTTCTCTTGCAATTGCGCGGAGTATTAGTAATCACTGAAGCAATGTTAAATAATATCAATTTTAGTATCAAATTGAAGAGAAATTAACCTTTATGAAAAACATAAATTTACTAGTGGATTCAATTTTAATAGTTATTAAAGTGAGAGACTTACTGAGTTAAAAGTTCAAAACTAAAACTTTTAAAACATTATATGACTAAATTATTTCCTTACCATAATGATGAATATAAGTTCTTGAGAAGAAATTACTCTTCAAGTAAATTTGGTAATAGTAGCCAATCCCTACCAAGTCTTTAAGACAATAAAGAAATTTACATTGAAATTTTAGAGGAAGATCTTGATACTAAAATTTGGAATATTTCTCAAGTCCCAACCAAAGATTTCTACAAGTCAACATTTTAGTGTACTACAAGAAGTAATTATTGAGAAATTTATAAAATATTAAATTTATTGTAACTCATCCGCTTAAATTTTTTAATTAATTAGAAATTTAATATGGTATCAAATAGGTCTTAGTGAATGAAATGTAATTTTCTTACCTATAGATTGAAGTTAAATATCTTTGTTTCAATTGACTTAAGAGTGGATAGATTTCTCAATTTGAAAGACACCATTTTAAGAATGATTAAGGACGCGTTTATGAGTAATTTTGTCATGACAAGAATAACTTTTACTCGTACCAAAATTATTATTTTTAAATAGAATGTTTGGCAAAGATTTCTAATTGATAAAATCACTCTAAGTGATTCCAGGTTAATCACCTGCGAGGTGATTCTCCAAGTGATTTCTTAAAAAAAAAAAAGAAAATTAGTTTTAAAAATGATAATTATTTTAATTTTTAAAATTGTCTTTCTAATCACCTTATTTGCACTTTAAGCTTTGAGATTTTTTTTTTCTGAAATTTTTGTCACTCTCTAACGTTATTTATCTTTAATTTTATTTATTTTCTCTAAATGTTTTTTTAGTTCCCATCTCGTTTCTAAGTTTATATCTCTTTCTATTATAATTTCTTTCTAAGATTTTGTTTCTCTATAATTTTTGTCCCTCTAAAATTTTTGTCAAATTTTCTCTTTAAACTTTAAAGATTGATCATTCAAAATCATTTTTAATTACAAAAATTACTTGAAAAAGTTTGTACTAAATGTTAAAATAATTATATAAAAACCACTAGCACAAATCTCTGGTGCTAAAATCACTAATTCTAAAATCATTTCCAAACCGACTCTAAGTTATTTATATACTCGTTGGTTGAACTTAAATTATATATATATAAATGAAGTTTATTAAAGAAGAGATATTATTAAGTGATCCATACTTGCCATTTGTGACCACTTCTAAGTTCAAATTTTAAAATAATAATCATGCTAGCAAATGCCATAATTTGGACTTTATATTTGTTTGTTTGAGAGAATTAGTCACATTTGGGCAAATAGAAGTTGCCATTTGGTGCAAGTAATTCTCTTTGATATATGTTATTTTTCCATTGTTTTAAATGACTTTTATAATCAATTGCTATGATGATATCAAATTGACATCTACTTATATTTCTTAATACCTAATGCTACACCTAACATTTTGAAGGGAAAAAAAATATCCACAATTTGATATTGAATTTGTAATGGATGTATACTTTGACCAAAGTTAAATCAATACATTTACAAGAAATTGACATTTGGAATGTTGTTGATGCATATTTTCAAATCTAGATTATATGCATTTGACATTGGTTTAAGATCCTAACGAATCCAAATTATCAATGGAATTAAGAAAATTATTGAAAACCAATACAATTTACCAGTTAATAGTAACTATTTTATTTTGTGGATGGTAAATTTTTTTTTTTTAATATCCGTGAGTGTCCAGATCAGTTTATGTGCATCTCGACTAATCTCACAGGACAACCGTTCGATGACCATCATGGAGTTTTAACCCATTTTCTATAGATGACAAATTACACATATTCCAATTTAGGGTAAATAAGACATTTACCCTATTTTTCAATTCTATCCTTATCTCTATTGCAACTAATACATTGACCTTCTCAAAATTAGATTGAAAATTTGACAAAAACAACCAATAAATTATATAAAAATCAACTAAAAAACAGCCAAAATCATGTCACAAAAAATTTCTAAACCCAATTATGAAATTATTCAAACCTAGCCACAAAATCAAACAGGTAAAAAATGTTCAAACTTGTAACAAAATCACGATTCCAACAAATTAAAACTATATATATACGATTGATCAAATGGATAGTTTAAAGTTATAATTAACTCGACATAAGTACAAGAGATAAAAATTTGAACTTTTCCTTAATCTTTTAACTATCTGTAATATTAAATGTGTTATGCCATTTATCTATACCGAAACATCATGGTAATCCACAAAATCGGCGGTGGTTAAAACTAAAAGAAAATAAAATAAATGTAAAATAACTTCATTAATGCTCGTCTCCATGACGTCGTCGGGGTTGGGACTTACAATTCACCTAGTGACTCATTCCTTCAATCGAGCGTTCTTGATCAATCTATCACAGTCCGCTCTACAAATGAATATAACATGATCATAGAAGAAAAGTCGCAGATATCCTAATCCTACATCCCTTACATGTAAAAGAAGAAATGAAGATTGTTTCTATTCTGAAATAATACACCTCTCTCACTGTCCTCTATTGCACATGAAAAATCAAAATCCTAAGAAGCTGGCTACGGGACATGATTTCCAACGCAGTCAAAAAATGGTGGCTTTATAGACCACAGCCAAAGAGGCCCCCACAAGAAACAGCAGATTGAAGAACTAAAGAACATTGCTGGATTGATAGATATCAACCAGCTCTCAGGGGAAAGTGAATGAACCTCCAATTTGATTTGTGCCACTTGGGGGGCTTATGGCCACCCAGAGAAGAGATATCGTAATTGCGAGAAGCCCCGACCACACGAAAACAATGGTCGGTGTCCTTCCTCTTCTTCCCATGAGTCCCTTTGCGAAGGGGTAGAGATGAGCCAGAACCCAGAAACTGAAGAAAACGCCCCCTATCAAGCGGCTCCACTGTGGAATGGTACTGTAGATTGTGCGACTGACCCCGACCGCGATTGCGATTAAGTTGATCATCATGATTGTGATGGGTGGAATCATGAGGGAGGTCCATTTGACAACGTAGAGATCTGCGAATTCATCGTCCAAATCGTCACCGGCTGATTTGGATGTCAAGGTGAAGGAAATTTCAATCCCAGCAATGACTTTTAACAGACCCTGAAGCACAGCAGCAAGATGTGCACTGGTTCCTCCAATCAACCAGAACTGCTCATTTCTCCACCATTCTTCTAATTCAATGCCAGACCATTTGATTTCAAGAACAGCAAGCAGGCACAGAGTGATGGTGATGACTAAAAGGTAAGTGAGGAAAGTGACATTGAGAGTTTGCACGATAAATTGCCCCGAAAAGAGGGAAAGTGCAGGGAGAAAACAGTAGACAATGAGGAAGATGGAAGTGAACGGGTAGATTCCGACATTAAGGTAGGCTATTCTTTGCAGAATCTTCATTCTTGGACTAGCCAAGAGTGCATTATTCCTGGAGAAGAAAATCTCAACCGACCCAGTAGCCCATCGGAGGACTTGATGGAGCCTGTCAGTGAGATTGATCGGGGCTGTTCCACGAAAAGCATCACGTTTGGTTACACAGTAAATAGATTTCCATCCCCTATTATGCATCCTGTACCCAGTGACCACATCTTCAGTGACAGATCCATAAATCCATCCAACCCGTTGGCCCCATTCGGTCTTATCTTCGTACCAACAAGAAATGACACTGATTGCCTCTGCAACAGTTGATGCATCGAGAAGCTCACGAGGAATGGTAAGAGCACCGGGAGGGCGTCCATATTTCACAGCTGGGTGATCAGCTAATGGGCGACCTTGAAACTCTGCAACTGGAATTGAATCTACTAGAAAAGCAGAATTTCCAAACCTTTTTGGGAACAAGGATAGGTCCATTTCATCATCATCAAAGTCACCCATTCTTAGGCCTCGATGCTCTTCAGAGCTATTCGCAATCGATGTATGCTTTTTCCGTTTACCAAAGCAACAGCTACAACAGCCAGGGTGGCGCTCTTTTGATCGATGAGGATCAAAGCCATAAAGGGCAATCCTTCTAAAGAGACATCCTGTTCCAACATACACTGGACCTTGAAGTCCATCGAGGGCTCGCATGTTAACATCAAAGAACACAGTGTTGTGATTGGCATATCGATCAGAAGGATCAATGCCCTCAAACCTTTGGGGGAACTGAACGTAACAAATACGATCACCTCCACGGTCCATCATAAAGCACATTCCTTCTCTCATTGCCTGGGAGTTGTAGATGTAATGGTCACAATCAAGGTTGAGGATAAATGGCCCATTTGACATGATAGCTGACGCTCGAACTAGAGCATTCATGGCCCCTGCCTTCTTGTTATGATCATAGCCAGGACGTTTTTCTCGAGAAACGTAAACAAGTAAAGGAAGGCGGATGTCAACCTCGGATAGGTCAATTAGTTTAGTTTCCTCAGCAGTTCCATGTAGTGGTTCATCGCTTGGAGGTTTAAGCATCACCTGCATATAAGCAATTATTAGCAAGCCTCTAAAATAGCATTCCCCTTCCCAACAGTTTCTTCCAACCCCTGTTTTATTACTTTAAAGAAAAGCAAAAACATATTTAATATGCATAACTGCAAATAAATTTAAGACAATTATTGCTACCTATTTCTACGGATTCTATACATACATACATACATAAAGTAAACCCACAAAGGATCACAGACGACAACAGGGAATAGTCAGCAAGAAGATGGAAGTAATATCAAAATGCGATGATATAAGTACCTGTATTATACCAGCATGGTCACCCTTGGTGTGCTCCGCAGAAGGTTGCATCCAAGTTCCAGGCCAATGGGTTCCATCAGCCATCCATGTTGCTTTAGGGATCTTTACACTTTCCACTGGTTCATCATCAACCACATTCTGCCTCTGACGCTTCATAGCTTTAATTTCCTCCCTTGCATGATAGGCATCGGACCTACGACGAATAGAATCAGGAAGCCCATTTATCCGAACTTTGAACTCATCGTACTCACGTTTCACACGTCTACGATCCTTAACGAAATCAGATCGCACTTTATTCTTGAATGGATCCCTCTTCAAATTGAAGTATGACTCAGGATTCCTAGGTTCAATATCATGTTTTCGACAGAAAGGAACCCATGTGTTAGCAAAACTTGCTGCTTCTGCCATGGCCTCAAAGGTTAGAAGTGCACCTCCATCATCCGAAACATAGCAAGCAAGCTTTTCGACAGGATAATCAGCAGCTAAAATCGAAAGGATCGTGTTTGCAGTGACAAGGGGTGGCTCTTTTTCTGGGTCTGCAGTAGAAACAAAGACATCTATTCCTGGAAGATCAGATTTTCCAGTAGGATTACTAGGGCTAGGTGTTTCAAACTTATCCTTCAGTACATTAAGATCTGTGGCCCGGTTTACAGGGCAAAGCTTGGGCAATTGATCAAGAAGCCAAGAAAAGGCAAACCATATTTCACAAACAACAGACATTGCCCACAGCCAGTAGGCATCAGTGTTTGGATTTCGAATCCTCCAAGCCAAAAAGAGTCCAAGAACAACCATCCGAACAAGAATTAAAAGTCTGTGAAGAAGAGTATTGCAAAAACAAAAGTTAATTGGTCATCACACGAATGGAGTAATGAAATATGAACTATGAATGTTACAAGATATTAGAAAGTACAAAACAATATGGGGAAAAAAATTATTTGAGGACCAAAACCACAATTCAAATCATAATGTGATTCAAAACCAGAATGGACAGTCTAACCATAATTAACTGATAGACATTAAATAAACAATCTAACATATTGCAATTATCAGTTGTCATTTTGCATCCTGTGCAGCGAGAATCAGGTGATGAGGTAAAATGAAGCAATTCATTATCTAAACTATCACAGGCAATCAGCAGACTAATTCAAATCCTATAGCTCTTTTGATTTTTTATTTGTTCTCTTTTGCTTCAGCTTCATAATCGAGCATGAAACTAGAACTTCTGTAAGATATAGTGAATAAAAATGAAAGAGCAAGCAGTGAAGAAACAGAGATCATACCTATACGGGCTGAGAACAGCAGCACGAATATTTAGTTTCCGTGTCAGTGGCCTCCACGGTTTATTCATAAATTCCATTGGCTCAACAACATCATCATTTTTATCATTTCCATTTCCCGCAACCCCATCCTTTGGCCATATAGCATTTCCATACCCATAAGTACCCTTTGTTTCAAACAGCCACCTATTGTGATCAAAATCTCCAACTCCAGTTTGACTCCTCACCATCATGGATTTTGTTGATTTCATTAATGACAATCTCCTCTCACTCTTCGACATTGTGCGCGGGGGAGGAAGTGGCAGCGGTCGTCCATGTTCAACAGTTATTTCATCCATATCTGTGTTCTTATATGGCTCTTTGCAACCCGGGCAGATCGAGTTCCCTGTTTTAACTGCATCCATATAGCAATCTCGACATATCTTGAAATCGCACTCACACGGGAGAATATCGTTACCACGTTCATCACTCATAACCTTTGCATCACACCCAGGTATTGAACATGAAGATCCTTTGGTGCCAGCCATTTGGGGATGGGTTGCTTCGGATTCAATTACCTTATCCATAAGATGAGCTCGCGTCACACTATTAAATCCCCCCGTAAAAAGCGAATTCGAGACATATTGCTCTTCGACCTTCTGAGAGATCGATGGATCCATAGGTTGGTTGTCAGGTGTTGGTGGTATGTGCACAGTATAGTTCGTAAAGTCCCCACTCCCCAGTTCACTATCAAGATCATCCCTCGAATAGTTAACATAGCGACCCGAGGAAGTCCTCCGAGCAAACGTTACAGTCTGTGGCATTGGCTGCTTCTGTGAATCAGACACATCAGAAGTTGATGATAGATTCGAGCGAGTCAGCTTAAATGAATTTGACGTCATAATCAAGAACAAAAAAATCTTCCTCCCTGAGATTCTGCAGATGCAAAATGCAACAAATATAAGCTGAATCAAGAATCGATCACCACCATGAATAACACAGCAAGATCCTAAAGCTCCAAAATCAAAACCATAGACAAAATATTAATCCGCCAAGGTATCTTTCTAATCGACTAAGCTAATAGTATCACAAAAAAAAGTAGATCGTCAACCGATCTACTAAAGCTTCTTATGGATGCTCGCAAAAAGGGTTTAAGCAAAGCCTCCAAGAGCAGAAACGCCCGAATCTTAAACGAATCAAGAATCCATCTAGCCTTTGAAAGACGAAAAGGTTATGAAAAGGGAAAAGAGAAAAAACCCAGCAGAGAACTCTTATCCTACTACATTATCTCAACTTGGGCAGCCGAAAATGAAAAACAACAAGACGAACTCGCACCTGTTGCTTTGTCTACAACCTAAACGCCAAAGATCGGGCAGCTCAGCCCCGTCCGCCGCATGCAGCCGCCGATGTTGAAGAAACCCAACTCAAACCACTAATCTCTCCTCCGTGAACAGACGGAGAGGAAAATGAAGTAAGAGGAGAGGTTCAAAGGCAGATGCAGAGAGAAAAAGAGGGACAAGAGAGAGAGACATCAAGGGAACTGGGTCATAAGCATGAGACCCAACACTAATAAATCATGATTACAGATGCTTTTTGGGATTAATTAATCCATTGAAATCAAAACAACTTTAATGGGGTTTTACAGAAACGGAGAAATTTGATTTTGTTTTTGTGGGTTTGAGGAAGTCGTCGAGAAGAGCAAATGAGGAGCCGGCGTTTCTTACCAGTTCCTATCTATATCTACCCTTTCCAGCTTCCGTCATTTGGCTTGCTTCAAAAACAAGATTTGAAGTTTTTCAAAGATAAAAAATTTCCCTTTCTTCCGTTTTTCAACTTTAATTAAACTAATACAGAATTTTGAAGGACAATGGGAGTGTCTTGCTTTTTGCGTCCTGGGTTTAATCCGGACAGGATGGAGTGGAATGCGGAGTTTATTACAATTCTTTTTGTTTTCTTTTCTTCAGAAAGTTCAATGAAGGACGTAAATGTAATCTTGCATTAAATATACGCGGACACGTGGATATTTTCGAAAAATATGGTTATTAATATATACAAATATTAATATTAATATTTTAAACATATTTATAAATAAAAAATATTTAAATTTAAATATTTTTTACGATTTTTTTATTTCTCTTAAATTTACAAAAATATTCATTGACATCATCTTATCGATATTTTCAAGAAATTAAGACTTCGACATCTTCATCGATATAGAACATTGAATGTAATAAAGCGTCATCTTTATATAAATAGCAATAGTTTTTTCTTTTTTTATAATAACTAAATGTGTAATTTAGTTTCCAAAATTTACAATAATTTTATTTTTAATTTTAAATTATAATTTTATAAGTTTTTCCTTTTTAAATCATAATCTCTACTTGATGGCGTGGTTAAAATTAAACACAAAATGACGACATTAAAAAAATTATTTTATGGGTTAGTTGAATTATAAGTTTTTGTCCATGTATTTTTAATATTGTGTGTCTTTTTTTTTTCTAAACCTTGAAAAGTCTCATTGTTTCAGGGTTTATATGTTTATCAGTTGATTTATATTCTTTATTTTGTTCATCCTATTAATATATATTTTTTAAATGTTATTAAACTATTAATAACATTGGTTACCAATTTGAGCATAACTCAACTTAATATATCTCCCATGAAAAAATTGAGTTCGAACTTTAGGGACCTATATATTGTGCTACTAAAAAAATAGCACTTATTGATAGTCTAATGGGCACAAGATGTTACCGACGAAAGGATAAGTTTGTAATTTAATATTTTTTATATCAGATAACATTTTCTTTTACCTTAAAGAAATCTAGATACAGATTTTTAATTGGATAGAGGTAATTGTTTATTATTATTATTATTATTATTATTATTATTAATAAGTACGAAGAAGTGGACATTCAACATTAGAAAAAAAAATAACAATTTATAGAAAATAATATTTTTAAATATCATGTCGCCCTTCATTTGTTTAATAAATTTTAACAACATTATTAAGTATAAACTCGATTGCTTTTCTCATAATTTATAAAAATAACAGTCTTTTAAAAAAATTTAAAAATAGCACTCTATACGTGCTTTTTAATTTGAAACAAAATGACAAATTCGCTAGTAAATACTAAAAAAAAATAAAAAAAAATAGGCTACTTTTGTAATTAATTAAATGGGACTTTTTATATTTTGTTTTTGTAATTTTTCAATAGTATCCTATATGAATTAACAGAAAGAAAAAAGGTATATTGTCTTTTATTACTTTTGTAATTAAACTTCTTTTTTAGCTTCACAAGTATTTCACAAACCTGTTTTCTTTTTTCTTTAAAAATACCCATAGTTTTTGGTTTTATTCTTATTTTGGTTTTTTTTTTGTTTGGAAATGAAATACCCATAGAAAATTGGAAAATATATTAATTTATTCAAGAGCGAATTTACAACCCTTTCTTTTAGCAGCGCTCAAATGACTCAATTATGTAGAGTGATAGATCTAGTACTTGATCTATCCATCTATCCATTATTTTTAAATAAAATACTTTAATTAAAGAAACCTTTGTCTTAAGATCTAAAATTAGTTCATGTGCGGATTTTCTTTTGAACAATTCTTTTTTTTTGTTTATTAATTTCGTGATGCGAATACGAGCCTAACTTAATTAATTATCAGGTTAATAATTTTATTTATAGATTTGAAGATGCAAATCTCTATCTTCACTTATGTAATTTTATGTTGTACTTTTAAAAAATAAAATAAAATATTATCATACATATCAGGAAAAAAAATTGTATATCTCTTCGGAAGTCATTTCTTTAACTCCGTATTTGAGATATATACAAATTATCACTGAACTATGCTCGTTTTGGTGCAAAAAAAATAGCACACTTAAAAATCTAACTTATGCTCAAATGTAAAACACAATAAAAGAAAGGCCACATCTATGCTTTGAGAAAAAAAAGTTCGTGACATTTCTAAATATATATTAAATTTATGTTAAACAATGAAACTTCTCTCTATATTTTAACCTTCACAGAAAAATAATAACAAATATGATTTATTTTTAAAAAAGTAATTACAAATAACATTTTTTCTTCGATAACTTATTGATGTTTGACTAGATAATAATGATAATAATAAAATCGTTCGTATTAACCAACATAAAATTTTGTATCCAGATCAGAAATGGTCAATGGTACGAAAAATGATGGAAAATTTTCTAGTACTAAGAGAATATCTACTTTCTTTTATTTATATTCTATAACTTTTAACCTTATATCATTTTTAACCGATATTAACATGATTATCAATAAATAATGAAGAGTATATCTATACTCCGATTGATAAAGATGTCAAAGATGCTCTAATACGAAAGGATCCCCATGGTAACTGAAATTTTCCCATGATATATGATGCATCCACACAATCAACTTTTTGTATGTGGCAAATGATGTGTGGTTTGGCCCATGTTCACTTGACATATATAGCTCTCTAGTGACGTAATAATAACGCATACGTTACGCCAAGAATACTACGAAAGTTTTTCGTACTACAAAATTTTCATACTATTTTAATTAACTTTCATTCAATTTTGTCAAACGAAATTTAAGAAGTGAGCATAAACATAATTTAGGGGTGAAAATCTCTACTCTTTTCTTTGGGTTAGAACTCACATTTATTTTATTAAAAATAATGTGGAATCCATAAAATAAAAGAAATATATACAAATGAAATACGGATGTCGGCTCAACAACATTGGGAGTGAGGATTTAAACCTCCGATCTTTTGATCGATGATATATATTTTAATTAGTTGAGTATCCGTCTATGAATCTATATACTTTTTGCTTGATATGTTTTGTGATTTCTGTTAAAAGAAAATGAATAAGCTCCTAAAAATGTTAAATGCGCCCATGCAAGGCAGTGTGTATGCATGGGCTTTAGTTTCCTTGTTCTAGACCTTTTTTTTCTTTTCCTTTTTCTTAGGGGCTTCTCCTTAATTTTCTTCCAATCTTTGAATTATTTGACCTAAATTAGACCTTAAAATTCTTTTTTTTTTTTCTGTCAACTTTCTACGAATTTGAAAGATTTCCCATGGGATAATAATCGGTAAGGGACTGTTTAGTTGAAGGTTTAAAAATGTAGCTTGAAATTAAGATGCTCGGATTAAGTTGTCCGGGAATAATATGTTTTGGAATCAAAGATAACTGTGTTTGGTTGTATATATGTCTTGGATTAGGTGTCTAAGATTGAGATGTCTGAAAATAAATTATATATATGTTTATTTTGTGTTATTATTTTAGAAATATGCATTTTATGTCATTGTAAACATTGATTAATAATTAATCAAATTTAATTAAAAATAAATTATATAAATTTAATACTTTTAAGTTATAAATTATTTTATAGTAGCCTTCTAAATTTTAAGTTGATAATTAAGCATAATGATCAATTGAACAATTAATAGTAAATTACCTAAAATTCAATATATACATATTTAGAACTGATATCTGTGTATAAAGCTTTAGAATTAATCAAAATTAGTTTACATTAATTAATATATATTTATTAAGTTAAAATCTTAAAATTATTTTAAGCAATTATGTTTTAATTTAAGTTTTACTCCTGAGTAAATATATTATAAACAATATATCTAAATTTATTCGTTGATTTTATTTAGCAATCAATAATTATCGTAAAAGAAATGTGTTTAACAAAATTAATCATTTTCATTCTATCAATTGCATCAATCTATTACCTTTTTTTAGAAACAATTAAGAATATACTTTAATAAATTAATTTATTACAATAGAATAATTAATTTAGGTAAATTTTTAATGTTTTATTAATTATAAATTTTATTTAAATATTTTGACTAATTTTAATTAATTTATGTTAATAAAATAAAGTAAATAATTACATTTTTTAAAAAATAACTTGTTGAGAAAGAGAGATGAAAACCTGGCACAAAACCCATGGACAAATCCATGAAAATAGGAGGGCAAAGAAAACTCTTGTCTATGGGAATAAAGATGCCTGGGAATAGCCTTATTCCCAGGAAAAGTTTTCAAAAACCTGTCAAACAAACAAAAGTTTTACTTAACAATGTTCATTCTCGGTTAAGGATCCTACGTTGAAAAGAAAAGGAGATGTTGCATAGATTTATAATAGATATAGGCTACTCTTCTCATTGTCAATTGCTTTTGAGATAGAACCCCATGAATATGGTATCAGAGCTTAACAAGCTCAAATGAGCATCCGATCTAAAAATGGATCGGGTCAAGATTGATGAGCCAAAGATCCCAAATTGAAAAGAAAATAGACCTTGCATAGCTACCGAGAAATGCTTGCCTCAAGCTTTGAGTATAGAAAATTCCTACAACCTACAATGTGGTCTCTAATAACTTGACATATGTGTTATATATGTTTTTAAAAACATTAAAAATCAATCTAAAAATAATATTTGTCAAATCGAGCATAGTTCAAGTGGTTAAGACACCTATTTCTAACCAAAAGATCATGAGTTCCAATCCCCACTACACATGTTGTGCTCGAAAAAAAATCTAAAAATAATATCTCATTCATGGTGATGTCAAATTTCGAATATTGAAAAAGTTAAAAGGGCCGGGATAGAGAGATTTATTACACTAAATTTATACATGTTTTCGAACATGGGCTATATTGTATTCTACTGCAAACTTTGCTTTATCTCAAAACAAAACCTAAACCTCTTTGAAAATGCATTTTACATGGTTGCCACATCCTTTTCTCAATAGCATTGGCACGCCATGAAGCTACAAACCTAGTGTCCGACGATGACATTAGTCTTGCCCGGATAGTGTTAAGGATGCCATATTAAAAAGAAAATGGACTTTACAAAACTTTATAATAGAGCTCATGAATATTAATATGGTATCAGAACCTAGAAAAATAGCATCATTTCCAGAAATTGGAGCTGACTAAAATCAATGAGCCAAAAAGAGCCACAATCTTCAAAGGACATGTTAAGATCCCATATTGAAAAGAAAATTGACCTTATAAAGATTTATTATAGACATAGGCTACACCTCATAGAAAGGACAACGATATTCTCGAATATCTCTACACAATTGTTCGATATTGTCAAACCCTCATGGTTTTACTTTTGTTTTCACCCAAAAGGTCCTCTATATACCATGTTATCATCACATTCTCTAGTCAATGTGGAACTTTGTTTGCAGTCTTTGTCATCCTAATAATCCTCCCCTCAAACAAAATGACAATTGTATCTTGCCTAAAATAATCATGATAACGAGAGTCTACTCTTATCGAACACGTCTAGATAAAGCATTGCTACACAGATCACATTGTGGAAACCAAGTGTCGACGACCACTATCGCACCCTCAATCTCCTCCCCTCAAACAAAGCTATATCATTATTCCTATCAGTCTATCCAACTTGATAGATACATGTCTTGCTAGCTCACACTTAAGCAATTTGCCCGGGTGACTATAAGAGGCATTATTCCTATCAGTCTATCCAACCAATTGCAATTTTTGTCTGATTTGGAGATTCATCCACAATTTTCATAGTGACTATAAGACTCATAAATCATTATTATTCGACCTTTCGAGGATTTCCTCCACACAACTAGGTTCAGATCATTGCTCTAATACCACTTGTTAAGGACAACGGTACTCCCAAATATCTCCATAATTGTATGATATTGTCCACTTTTGGGCATAAGCTCTCATAGTTTTACTTTTTGTTTCACCCTAATAACCTCGAGATAATTGTCCTCACTTATATACTATAAATCACTCCCTAGCCAATGTGGAATTTTATTTACGATGCACCTTTGTGAGAACCTAATTAAAACGCCCATACACCTTCGTGAGAACCTCTTTATAGATTTCGATCGAGCTCAAATCGAGCCAAATTGATGACTAGGTTACATTCAAATAATTCAAAAACTGAATAGATTATAACTCCAATATAGTTCATTGATCATTTTGAGCTGGGTTAATTGAATTCCTTGAAAGTTTGAGATTTTTTGTACACATCATGAAACACTTAAATAGTATACTATATATCCACTCATCAAGAAAATAAATGAACAAAACAAAGTCGATTTTCTTAATGATTAAAATAATTTTTAAAAATATAAAATAGAAGAAGGAAATTAAGTGAAATAAAATGCTTTAGTAGGACGAAATATCAAAGACGCGTGAAAGTTGGGCTGTTTCTTAGAACAAACTTCACTTCACCACGTTCAAATTTGGCGCGTAAATGCCAGTTGTATATTATTATTTTTATTTTTATTTTTTGCTTAGGTGCGCGAAACGTGAATAAGCCTTTTCATTACAAAAAACCAAGAAACCACATCGCTAGCATTACTATTAAATAGCTGTCTTTTCCTTCAATACTCATAAATTTTCTTGTTTTGCTTAATATTTTAATTTATTATATATTTCCATTTACAATAATAATTATCAAGATTTCCTCCATTTACTTTTCCATCTCTACACTTTATTCCTTCCCATCTGGATATCTTCACATTTCCAATTTTAAAACAAAAAGAAAATCGTAATTGGGTAGCCTTATTTTCAAAAATATTTATAAAGATAATTATAAAATCTAAATACTATTTTGGTCCGCATGCTTTGACTTTGATCCAGCATTTTAATCCATTTTGGTTCTATCTACTTTCAAAATATCAATTTTAGCTCATACGATTTTATCTTTTATTCATTTTAATCAACCTACTTCCCTACACTTGAAAAAAGAAAAATAAAATTTTTTTCTTATTTATAAAATTTTAACATAAATTTTATATAAAGTGGAAACTCTTTATACAAATTTATTGTTACATGTAAAAAAATTAGTTAGTGAAGTGCCATGCTAAAATTTCGATCGAAATAAACTAGATGGAAATGAAAATGAGAATATCAAAATAGTAACTTTTAGAAAGCACAATGACAAAAATGAACCTTTAAAAAGTACCAGAACTAAAATGAACAAGTAGTTAGATATCATATTAATCAATTAAAATTCCATATTAATCAATTAAAATTTCTCTAATTCATCGATTTAAACTTCTGGATTCATTGTAAATTATTTCATTAGAGCAAGATTGGTAAATTATTTCATTAGAGCAAGAGATTCTGTGTTCAAATCCCTAATTCTATTTTAAGTCATTAAGCAGTTGAATGTTATAACCTTGAATAATTCAAACAACAAACAAGGAGATCAAGTATGCATAAAGAGTATAAAAAAATAAAAAAGAGTCACACAGAACTGTTAAAATGGGAAATTGAGAGTGAAAAGATTAAAAAAGATTGGCTGTATTAAAATTGATAGTGAATCTTCAAGGATTACAAAAGAGAAGTATGTACCTAATCTGAGTTTATCAGTTCAAAAACTTTGTGAAGACAAAGAAAGAATTCAACAAAAAGAATTTTGGGTGACAATGAGAAAGAAAATCCAATGGACTCTCAAGGGAATGTGAATGAACCTCCAATTTGATTAGTTCCTGATGGAGGACTGATGGCTACCCAAAGAAGAGAAATGGTGATTGCAATGAGCCCTGACCACACAAAAACAATGGTAGGTGTCCTCCCTCTTCTCCCCATCAGCCCTTTGGCAAAAGGGTAGAGATGAGCCAGTACCCAGAAACTGAAGAAAACGCCTCCGATCAACCGGCTCCACTGCGGTATAACGCTGTATATCGTTCGACTGAACCCGACCGCTATCGCGATTAAGTTGGTTATCATGATGGTGATTGGTGGTATCATTAAGGATGTCCATTTCACAACGTAGAGATCAGCAAACTCGTCGTCTACATCGTCACCTCCCGATTTCGATGTCAAGGTGAAGGATATTTCAATCCCAGCAATTACTTTTAGCAGACCCTGAAGTACAGCAGCCAGATGAGCACTTGTGCCACCAATCAGCCAAAACTGCTCATTCCTCCACCACTCTTCTAATTCGATACCAGACCATCGGATCTCGAGCACGGCAAGCATGCACAATGTGAGGGTGATCACCAGAAGGTATGTAAGAAATGTGACGTTAAGTGTTTGGACGATGAACTGGCCTGAAAAGAGGGAAAGTGCTGGTAGGAAGCAATAGACAATGAGGAAGATTGAAGTGAATGGGTAGATTCCAACGTTTAAGTAAGCTATTCTTTGTAAGAGTTTCATTCTTGGACTGGCAAGGATGGCATTGTTGCGGGAGAAGAAGATTTCAACTGACCCGGTAGCCCATCGAAGGACTTGATGGAGCCTATCGGTAAGGTTGATCGGAGCTGTCCCACGAAAGGCGTCTCGTTTGGTTACACAATAAACTGATTTCCATCCTCTATTATGCATTCTATATCCAGTGACCACATCTTCGGTAACAGATCCATAAATCCACCCGACACGGTTACCCCATTCGGTCTTATCTTCGTACCAACAAGAAATGACACTGATTGCCTCTGCAACCGTTGAAGCATCGAGAAGTTCACGAGGGATGGTGAGAGCACCCGGTGGGCGTCCGTGTTTTATTGCTGGGTGATCTGCCAAGGGACGGCCTTGATACTCTGCAACTGGGATTGAGTCAATAAGAAAAGTAGAATTCCCAAATCTTTTAGGGAACAAAGAGAGATTCATTTCCTCATCATCAGAATCACCCATTCTCAAAGCTCTGCTCTCTTCAGGGGTGCTTGCAACTGATGTGTGCTTCTTGCGCTGGCCGAAGCAGCAACTACAACAACCGGGGTGATGCTCTTTCGATCGGGGTGGATCGAACCCATATAGGGAAACCCTCCTAAAGAGACATCCCGTTCCGACGTACACTGGTCCTTGAAGCCCATCAAGAGCTCGCATGTTAACATCAAAGAAAACAGTATTGTGATTTGCATACCGATCAGAAGGATCAATGCCCTCGAATCTTTGAGGGAACTGGACATAGCAAAGGCGATCGCCTCCACGATCCATCATGAAGCACATTCCTTCTCTCATTGCCTGGGAGTTGTAGATATAGTGGTCACAATCAAGGTTGAGAATGAAGGGACCATTAGACATGATAGCTGAGGCTCGAACAAGAGCATTCATTGCTCCTGCCTTCTTGTTGTGATCGTAGCCTGGTCGTTTCTCTCGAGAAACATAAACAAGCAATGGAAGACGAATATCAACCTCAGAAAGGTCAATAAGTTTTTCATCTTCAACGGTTCCATGAAGAGGTTCGTCACTAGGTGGCTTCAACATCACCTACACCAATACACAATACACAAACATGATCGAAAGCACTCCCAAACATAGCTTTACATAATTTACGTGTTTTTAAGCAGTAATATTCGAGTGAATTCGGCCAAGTACCTGTATTATACCAGCATGGTCACCCTTTGAGTGCTCAGATGATGGTTGCAACCAAGTCCCTGGCCAATGGGTTCCATCAGCCATCCATGTTGCTTTAGGGATCTTCACACTCTCTATTGGTTCATCAGCACCAATGTTTTGTCTTTGAAGCTTCATAGCTTTGATCTCTTCTCTTGCATGATAAGCATCTGACCGACGCCGAATAGAATCTGGAAGTCCATTTATACGGACTTTAAACTCATCATACTCACGCTTGACTCGTCTACGGTCCTTGACGAAATCTGGCCGTACTTTGTTCTTGAAGGGGTCTCTCTTCAAGTTAAAATAAGACTCAGGATTGCGGGGTTCGATGTTATGCTTTCGGCAGAAAGGAACCCAAATATTAGCAAAGCTTGCAGCTTCAGCCATGGCCTCAAAAGTTAGAAGTGCACCTCCATCATCAGAAACATAACAGGCAAGTTTTTCAACTGGGTAGTCAGCAGCTAGAATGGAGAGGATAGTGTTTGCAGTTACAAGAGGCGGTTCCTTTTCGGGATCTGCGGTAGAAACAAACACATCTATGCCAGGGAGATCAGATTTCCCAGTAGGATTACTCGGGCTAGGCATTTCGAATTTCTCCTTCAACACATTAAGATCTGTAGCTCTATTTATAGGGCACAGCTTTGGCAGTTGATCAAGAAGCCAAGAAAAAGCAAACCAAAGTTCACAAACAATAGACATGGCCCAAAGCCAGTATGCATCAGTATTTGGATGACTCACCCTCCAGGCCAAAAATAACCCAAGAACGACCATCCGAACAACGATCAAAAGCCTGTAAACAACGATGTCCTTCTGGCATAAGATGTCATAAATCCAAAATTAAAGCACAACAATGACATAGCAACAACATACTATACTAGAATGTCACTGCCACTTAATCAATGGTACAACATACCTATATGGGCTCAAAATAGCAGCAGGAATTTTGAGTTTTCGTGTAAGTGGCCGCCATGGTTTATTCACAAACTCCATGGGCTCAACTTCATCGTTGTTCCCATTGGTGAAACCCTCGTCCTTGGGCCATATAGCATTCCCATAGCCATAAGTTCCCCTAGTTTCAAACAGCCACCTATTGTGATCAAATTCTCCAACCCCAGTTTGGCTTCTCATTAATCCAGATTTAGTTGACTTCATCAATGACAATCTTCTCTCCATCTTTGACATTGTAACTGGTGGAGGAAGTGGAAGAGGTCTTCCATGTTCAACAGCCACTTCATCTAGATCCGTGTTCTTATACGGCTCTTTGCAACCCGGGCAAATTCCACCCCCTGTTTTAACTGCATCGACATAGCAATCTCGACATATCTTGAAATCACACTCACAAGGGAGAATGTCATTTCCACGTTCATCACTCATAACCTTTGCATCACACCCAGGTATAGAACACGAAGATCCTTTCGTACCAGCCATTTGGGGATGTGTTGCTTCGGATTCAATCACTTTGTCCATCAAATGAGCTCGTGTGACGCTGTTGAACCCACCCGTAAACAGCGAATTTGAGACGTATTGCTCTTCAACCTTCTGTGAGATTGAGGGATCCATTGGTTGATTATCAGGTGTGGGAGGAATGTGCACAGTATAGTTCATAAAGTCACCACTCCCAAGTTCACTATCAAGGTCATCCCTCGAGTAGCTAATATAGCGACCTGAGGAAGTTCTCCGCCCAAACGTCACAGTTGGTGGAAGTGGGGGCTTCTGTGCCTCAGATGCATCAGAAGCTGTTGACAAACTTGAATGGGTCGGTTTGAAAGATTTTGATGCCATAATCAAACTTAGTACAAGTTATTGAGTTCTATCCAGCAACTGCAGAACAAAGAGACAGAACTCTATTACATTTTATCATAAACTCTCAACACAAAAACTAGTAAAAAAAAAAAAATCCCCAATTGCCAAAGGTAAATAATGATTCATAATGCACTGTTTGGATCAACTGAGATGGATTGTTTTATCAGGCTCAGGCAAGTGAAATCTTGACTGCATAAAAAATCGTGACACAAGAAAGGATCTAACATTTCTAGTCTTAACAATCTGATGCATTTTCCTGCAACCAAACAGAACCTGAAAATCTTTGAAGTCCATGCTAAGTCAAAATCCCAGAACTAATACATGCAACAGATCATCAATACACTTGAAAACCTCTATAGAATAAGAGAAACAGAGTTCTCCAAAAACACAAAATCATTCATTCAACCAAGAAAAACAGAGCTATCAGTTCCCAAATGAACCAAGCAACGTACCCAAAATTCAAAATAGTGTGAAGAACATTCAAAATCATATATACCGAAACACCCTTCAAATCATCCTTTTTTGGGTAGCCGAAAAGAAGATGGATCAAAGAATATTTTTCAGAGAAAAACCACTAACATAAAATAAAATGCACGTCTCCCCAAGCAAACAACAATCTCTCTGCCCCAAACAATCGGACAATGTCCTAACAAGAAACATAAGTTTAAGAACTTTTGAACATACCTCCTCCTTCAAGACCAGAAAAATCCCAGTTCAGAGCAGCCTAAAAATGGTTGAAAACGATGGAACTCAACGCCCTAGCCTCTGCTACATTGAGAGAGGACAAGAAAATGGCGTAGAAGAGAGAGAGAATGAGGGTCGATCGTGAGGAGGACTATGAGCACTAATAGAGCATGATTGAACGGGAAAAAAGAAGAAAAATAAGACTTAGTCGTGACTCGTGGGGAAGATTAACAGCACTAATTGACCATGATTGGAGCTGCCCTTGAATTATTCCATTCCCAAATTTTATATACACAAAAAAAAAAAAAGAAAACAAGTCCCAAAAACCAGAAGGAACTGAAGCTTCAGCCTTCAGGTGGGCTATTTCTTAACAGTTCATATCTCAGCAACCGATGCTCTGTTTTCCCACTAAGAAACAGCTATGGCCGCTGAGATTGATTCAGATTTGACCCATATGGATTTCGTATTGGATATTAAATTCGAGAGTGAAGCAAATGAAGGGAATGGAAAAAGTCTGGAGCTTTGCGTGTCAATGGTAGGTTTAAGCGCGGTGTGGACAGCATGGAGAGAAAAGTGGACTTTTTACTACGCGGAGAGAGAGAGAGAGAGAGGGAAAATGATGGATTGGATTCGGTAAAATGCAAATATACAAGGCAACCAGCGTTTTACAATTTTATTTTTTTCCATTTTCGATTAGCAATTTTAATGTCACTTTGTCTATTTCCTATTTTAGTTTATATTTGTTACCCAAAAGATTTTTTTTATTCACTCCATTTGAGATATATATCAATTACCTGAGTTATGACTACACAAAAGAAATTTTAAACAATATTTTTACCCTCGAATTATATATATATATATTTAGTACATAAATTGCGGAGATGGAAATCTAACCCCGACTTCAAAGAAAGAAGTAAAGTGCTTTAATCGCTTAACTATATATATATATATTTTAACATTCTCAAAATGATATAGAAATTTTAAAAACAACCCAAACAAGTTTTTCTTTTTTATTCTCATTTTCAATTTGTTCCAAAGCATAAATAAAAAGATGGTTTTATCATACTTGAATTTATGGATGTTGGAGTTTTTCAATTCATTTTTCTTTATTAAAAACAAAGAAACAAAAACATTACTAAAACAAGCATTTGTATACTTATTTGGTTTTGATTCTTTTAAGATTACAATAGGTTATTTTAAAATGTCATATTGTCATGGGTATAAATCTTCTACTTACACGTTGTACTAAAAAAATAAAAATTGAGTAATTTATTTTAGTTGCTCAATTTTTAATTATTATATTTTAGTCTTCAAAATTGGTATAAAAAATAATATTTTAGTTTTTTTAGTACGACATGTAGGGTGAATGATCGAACTTACAGTCTCTTAGTTGGAGATATATATCAATTACCGATGAATTATGCTTTTGACAAAAATTAATATTTTAGTTATTGTCATTGATTTTCATGAACTATTTTTGAAAAGAATCTATACGTACATTGAACCCAAGGAATTGATATGCTACATGTGTGGCCTCATATATACTTATTCATGTAAACATCTACTCATCAATTAAGTAAATAAAAAAAATGCACACTTGGCATCAACTAAACTAAATGGTAGTTTAACAAAATAAAGGACAATAACTTAAATAAATTTTTATGCCAAGTTTAGATATTAAAACAACATATTTGAGAGTTAAAAAGGCCAAAATAGAATTACTACTCAAGTTCAAAATCAAAGTAAGATTTAAAACATTAAAAAAAAACCCAAAAAATTATCTAATAATTAAAGTATACACTTGCTCAAAATAAATAAACACAAGTATCCATTTAAAGTTGAATTTGTCTAATAAATTATTTATGGTCCATTTCATCTTGATATTATGAATAATTTCAAATTAATTAAGATTTTGTGGGATGAAGTTTTTGTTTTTGTTTCTTAAAAATTAAATTTGTTTACCGCACCACAAGATTACGAGTTTGAACCTCCTCCAATCACACATTTCATTACATCATTATATTTTTCAAGTTTTAACAAAATTTAAAAAAAAAATACATATTTTATGAACTACTTTTTAAGGCATATTTTTGATTGAGGGGATATATCTTAAGTTGAGACAGGTTGAAATTATTCAAATTTTATTCTTTATTTTGCATTTTTTTCATATATTTAAGTACGTGACTGTTTTATATACTTTATTTTCAATTTTAAGATTTTAAAATTGCATGTAATTTTTTGTAATAAAATATAGGTATTTAATAACAAGTTTATGTTTTTTAAAAATTTATTTTTGTGACGTATGGCACACTCATACATTGTTTGATGAACCCATCAACTTCGCATAAAAAATACATTGATGTAGAATATTCACTAAGTTTCTTTCTAACTTGTCTATCTAAATTACACTTGCAACCCTAATTTTTCCATTGCATTTTCTAGATTTGCAATATCGTGACCTTTGTACTGTACTGTCACATATTCAACTTTTTAAATTAATTTCCTATCCTTATTAAGGAGCTCTTCAATGAATATAGTTCAACGGACTAAGACACATATCTTCAAAAAGATCGTGAGTTCGAATCCCCCCTCACTTATTGTACTGAAAAAAAAAAAAGTCTTAACATAGCTTACAACTAGTATTTAGATTTGAAACAAATTTTTAGAACTTGCAATTTTTAATTTGTCATCATTCCCCATCCTCATAGTACTAAAATTTATTTTTGCAAGGATGAAATGAAAATTCATATTAGATATGTTACGCACAGACCAACTATCCAAATCGATTTTTGAGTCACTCTTTGGATTATGTTAATTAAAAGGCTACTAATATATACATGTGTATTGTGTAAGATATTTGAATTGAGATGTAAAAGTCTATTTTAATAAGCTTACTCTTCCTAATTAGTAAATATCACGTACGAAATCCTATTTAATAGCGGACTTTTCTATATCAACAAAATCTACCATACATATAAAGGATGACAAAGAATCATTAACTTACCATCAAAAGTTACCGTTATACAAAAATGACTATTTACAAGTTCCATAGATCAAATTTAATAACCTAAACAATCTTAGTGTTTATTAATATTCATGGGTTCTGCCATAAAACTAGACAATAAGAGGGTAGTTCATGTTTATTATAAACCATTCTAAGATTCATTTTCTTTTCAATGTGAGATCCTTAACCATGTTTAATGTTTTGCATTTGTTTTTTTTTTTTTTTTGACAAAATTAACTTCTTGGATTTAGATTCACACCTATGTTAATTCAATTTTTACGGGATGTTTAAATGTCAAATTATTATTATTGTGTACTATGAAAAATAAATGATTATTGAGGAAAGAAAAAAAAGAATGGGGACAAGGAAAAGTGAATGGGAGGCATGATTTGATGACTAGGAACCGAAAAACATGCAATTAAAATATTATTATTTAAAAAAAATGGAAACAGAGGGCGAAAGAATGTGACTGTCAGGAAACGCGTCGATCCGGTTATTTATTAATTATTATTATTATTATTTGCAAAAGAATTATTATTATGATTATTATTTATCAAACGTGGATTCGATTGAGCTGTGTGAAATTGTGAATGCAAGCTGTTTTGTTGCGAAAAACTTGGCTTGGATTTCAATTAATTTTTTTTTCGGGTTTAAAATGTAGAATACAAAAATAATAATTTAGATAAAATATTACAAAAGCAACCATAAAAATAATAATTTTGATAAATTAAAAGATAATATAATATAGAGAGAAAATTAGTTTGGTTTCTCAACATATACCATGAAGTCGCTTCACAAAATAAGATTAATAATAAAAATTAGTACACACTTAYAATTAATATCGACTTATGCATACAAAATAAGATTAATAATAAAAAATTAGTATAAACTTACAATTAATATTGACTTATGCATAAAAGAACGTTCTTATTAATTCTTATTAAATCATGTCGTAATACTTGATCAACTTCTACTTTAATTGAATTTTTTCAAAAACAAACTCCTTTAGTTTTATAAATCACCGTTTGAACTCTCTTAAATATTAAGAAAATTACTATGGAGTTAATATATATATAAAATGACTCTCTTGCACTATTATCCTCAAATTACCATCCATTAATATCATCTTATTACATTTATTATTTATTTTTAAAATATATTATTTCCTAAGTGAATTAATTACAAGTCATTACACTGTCACAAGTAATAATAAAGAAAAAATATTTCAAGTTCTTCGAAGACTAATTTCTTTTGAAAATATTTGCAATTCATCTGTGTGAACCGTCAGTTTCAGGTAGAACAACTATTTTTGAGAGTTGTGAAAAATAAGACTCAACTCAACAAAAGCAATTTATTGAAAACTATACACCTCTACTATGACTTAGCTTCGAAAAGTAATATACAACCACCCAAGTGCACCTGCATTTATTTTTGCAGGCTGAGTAGAACTCCTATTTGAAATCGGTAGTTATTTATGAGTTTAGACTAACTTTTACATATATCTATAAAACGTTAGAATTTTAAGAGTTCAGACGGCTTCGGTAGAGATCCATCAATAAACCTATAGAGTTTAAGAGACTTGAGAATGGAGGTCGGTCAAGCTCCAGAAAACGGAAGATTAACGTGCGGTACGCTACGCCCGACAACTCATCGAAAATTTTTAAGGGCAAATTTAAGAACTTTTACGAAAAGTTGTAAAAAGTTTTAGATAGGTTCAATGACACAAAATTAAGTTTAATAGAAAAAAGTAGAAGTTTTGAAGAGAGAAAAAAAGTTAAAACAAAGTTTTACAAAGGAGGAAATTCTGTGCATAAAAAAAAATTATATAAATGGAGAAAAGTTCCAGCAAAAACATTTAAAGCAAAATAATTAGAAAATGATGATTTTTTTCTTTTTAAATGTTTGAAAGAGGAAGATGAAAATAAAAATTTTTGAGATAAAGTTAAAAGTAGGAAAACACTTTAGAGAGAAAAATGAATATGAAATCTAAATCAATTTTGTGAGGAAAAAGTTAGAAAGATAGAGACACAGAATAAAACCTTAATCAGAAGCTTTTGAAGAGTCTAAAAAATTAGAAAGAGAGAAAAAAAGCGTAGAAAATGAAAAACACGATAATTTTATAGAAAAAGTTAAGAGGGAGATGAAAATGAAAAGAAAGTTAAAAGGTGGAGAACATTTTAGAGAGAAGAAAAGATATGAAACGAAATCAATTTTGCAACAAAAAAGTTAGTAGGATGGAGAAACGAAAATAAAAATCTTAGAGAGTCTAAAATTTGAGAGAGCATTGAGAATATATATATATATATATATATTGTTGATGTAATTTATGGTAAGCTGGTCGGATCCGGGGTCGGTGAATCGAATCGACTGCCGAGTGACCAATGAGAGGTTGGGTCTAGTTAGGAGAAGCCAAGATCTGGTAGGTTGTGAGCAGGAGAAGGATTAGATCTTGTCGTTTGGGAGTTGAGCCGAAAGCGCCCTGCAAAAATAGAAGGTGAGTGGATGCCGACGTGATGCCGACCTACCACACTTTAATGCTTAAGTCAGTATATGAGCTTAAGAGGAGAGAAGTAAATAAAGAATGATGTACCTGGAAAAGTCGGAGACCCTTTCTATTTATATTTTTTGGTGGCAGGCCCAAGTGAAGGGAGGCGATCAAAGCCAACTCCAATACTATATTCCGCTCTATAATGGGATCAATAGATGCAAAAAAAAAGGTACGGTGAAACTCAAAGTGGTACCATATTGGTGGTGGCTCAATATGGTGCCCAAAGATGGGTTGGCGACCCAATGGGCCTCAGAGCCCTCCCCCAGCTTTCTATTGTGCGGCACGGGGCTTAATGCCGCACAATAATTTGTCAGCTTACATGGCTATGTGCGCTGGCCTTGAGTGAAGGGTTGGGCCTTTTTGGGCCCAACTTCTTTTATTTTTCTGAGCTTTAGTCGGTCGAATTTGACCCCTAATATATGTTTTGTGAGATAAAAATAAAAGTTCTAGAGATAAAAGCTTGTAAGAGTGTAAAATTTTGGGAAAAAATTTCGGAGGTTGGGAAAAAAATTTAATAGAGAAAAGTTATTGAGAGGTAAGGTAAATTAAAATTTTGAATGGAAAAGAATTAGAAAATATAAGGGCAAAAGTTGTAGAGAGATAAGAAAATGGTAAAAAAAAAAAAGGTAACAGAGAAAAATTTTAGACGGAAAAAAAAGTTAAAGATAAAAAATGATTTAGAAGAAAAAGTTAGGGATAAAAACTTTTTTAGTGAATAAGAAAACGCGAGTAACAAAGATTTTGGGAGAAAACAGTTATAAACATATGAAGGGAAAAAAATTTGAGAGAGAGAAATTTGACGAGAAAAGAATATTTAAAAAATGTTGGGAATATTTTAAAAAATAAGAAAAGATTTAGTGATGAAAATTTTAGAGGGAGTTAAAGGGGAAAAAACATAAAAGAGAGAAGAAAGAACCTTAGGGAGTAAGAAATAAAAAAATTTGAGAGAAAAAGTTAAAAAGAGAAGAAATGATTTAGAAAATTACGGTAAAAAATTTAGAAGAGAGAAAATTTAGGAGAGAATATTTTAGAGCAGTTAGAAAGAGATTAAAAAAAGTTAGAGAGAAAAAAGTTGGACAATGATAGACAAATATTTTGGATAGAAAAAAACTATTGAAAGAATTAGGGACAAAAATTTTGGAAATATAAAAATTAAAGTTAGAGAATGAAGAACAAATTTGAGAGATAAAAAAAGTGAGAAGGGATGGGACAAATTTTAGAGAGAGAAAAAAAAAAGTTGAAAGTCATGAAATAATATTTTTAGATTGAGAGTAAATTGAAAAACATAAATTTAGAAAGAGTCGGAGAAAACAAATTTTAGAAAATGATAAAACTTTTTAAGAGAGAAAAAAGTCATTGAGAAATAAAAATTTGGAAAGTAAACTGTAAAACAAAAATTTAGAAAGAGTTGGAGGACACAAATAGTTATTAAGATTTCCTCTTTTGATTTAATTATTATCTAAATAGTTATTTCTAGTAGGTATTGATGTAACCTTTATCTGTAACCTTTATCAAATTTTACTATTCGTGTTCTTTATTTGATTTCCTCCCAAATTAAAGCTTATAATTCAAGACTAACAAGCTAAAAATAAAGGATGAACTAAAAATAAGCAAGATTTAAAACAATATCAACTTAAAGACTAAAAGAGAAAACGTAAATAAGTTAAGAAGGAATGTCTAAAGCTAAAATGATCACTCCGAGATGATGAATGAAGAGAATGAGTTGCTGAATTTATTGGGACTCCAAGGTGGTTAGGAGGTTGAGAGCTTTCTGGAGAGCCATCCATTTCAAACACTTTTGGTTGGTTAGTTGTTGAATTGACAATCTTTAATGCATGGAAGACACGTGGCAGAGCTTGGAAAGGCTTCAAATCACATCAAACCGTGCGTTTTACATTAAGGGTAATCTTGGGATTGGGGAAGGTGCCAGACGCCTAGCTCGAAATTGTTCTGCACAAAAGTGTAATTTCCGTTAGAAATCAACTCTAAATGATGTAAAAACGTCCTATGTGCATGTATAACCTAAGATAATTTAAAATGAAAGGTTTTGGATAGTATAATAAGCTTCGGTTTCTGAGTTTAAAACGTTAGAAAACAACACACATTTAGCTTTTTTTTACCCTTATGAACAAGAGAAATCAAGAATCTATATCTCGTGGGTTTAGTGATAGTGTTTTTCAAGTGTATAATACATAGTAGTCATTGTTAGGGTACTTATTGTATAGTGATATCTTGAGTTTTTCTATAGAAGACTGGACATAGTTCCAAGATTGGGGGCGAAATAGTATAATCCTTGTGGTGTCAACCTTTTTTTTTTCCATATCTCTTATTTATTTGTTATTGTTATTATCTGCTTTTAATCTGGGGAAGAAGAAAATCAAATAGTTCAAAGAACTTACACGAGTATCGATTGATCTATATTTTTTCCTATTAATATTGTGGATGATTAAAAAATATGTTTGGATGATTAAAAAATATGTTTGCTTTTAAATCCTTATTCTTTTTTTAGTTCGACAATAATGGTAGAAGTGAAGGATCGAACCATCAACCTTAAATATGATAATAGAGTATCTCTTATATTTATAAAACTATACTAGAAATTTTTTAAAGTCATTTGAAAAGATCCCTAATGTGAGGAATAACAATATCTATATTGAAACCTAAAAATTGGAAACTAATAAAACTTGCAAGATTAAGATCGTAAAAGGAAGAGACCAAAACACCAACAATTATCGATGGTTCATATACCTAATTTATTTGGTATCCTACTACGAGTGTCCAACAGCCAAATCTCAATCCATTCATTTCATCGAACACCAAGCAAATATATACAAGTTAAGATCCAGAACACACCCACACAACGATGAGAATAAAGAAATTATGTTTACGTCAATTATGTTAATGTATTTTGTTCTATGGATACTTTTTCCTATAACCCAAAATCGACTCTGTCCCCTGATTGAAGTATTGACGGTCATTCAATACTATAACTGACGTCGTGGGACTCATCCTCGAATCTGGGTGGAAAACCTCAGCTAACATAAAAATGGAGTTAAAAGTACTTTTGTAGTAGATGATTAAAGTGGAAGGCATGAGAAAAAAGAGTTGTGGAGTCCACATTTTTGGTGGTGTATTGGACATATAAAAATGGAGAAAAGCTAAGATCCCAATCAATTAAAAGAATCTTTTATCTAAAAAAAAATGAAAATATTAACAAATTTTCACTAGATAACATAAACATAATAATAGTATTGATCAAATTATACTCATTTAGAGGGAGGGAAATATTTATTTATTAATATAAAAAAAATTTACGATTTTTTATTTTATTTTAATAACTTTTCTAGAAATATCCATCGATCTACATCAACATTTCTATCAAAATTTTTATGAAATTGAGACTTCGACATCTCTATTAATATCGTTTTAGTTCATACACTAATAAAATATAATATATATTGTTTTCTTTACATTCCTCCTTTTAAATTCTTTATTTATAAATTTAAATATTATGTTTCTTTTTCTCTTCTTTCTCTCTTAAATATAGACACAATCAAAGATTAAATATCATTGTGCGTCCCTGAAAATTATTTGTCTCTATTAAACTTTTTTGCTTGCATGTATTGATTTTTTCTTATAAAAGATATTAATGTTACTAATACGTTTACAGTTGCTGTATACAATTATACTTCATCATTGTAATTATAAATTCACATAACTTAGTCACGTATATATTTAGATATGACAGATTTGTTCAGGTCATCTTATGAATATTGTAGTTCATTAGGATTTAATGGAAAACAAAATGGAAAAGTAATAAAAATAAAAGTCTGGATAATTTAAGGTTTTTTATAGTGTCAATTCTTGGCGAAGTCCGTCAATCAATAATTATTTTTAGAAAATCAATAATTTATTATATCATAAAATAATTAATCTCTTTGCTATTTAGAAAATTTCCTTCCCAAACATATGTTTTAATTTTTAGTGTTGGAGTATTTTTCAAGTTAGTATTTATATTTTAAAATTTGAATTTATCTCTAACCAATTCCAGGAGTATAAATTTTGGAAATAATTTTAATATACTCAAATTGATGGATAAGTCTAGCTTAATTATCGAATCATGACTTTGATGTTGGAGAAACAGGGGCAAAATAAGACATTATTTGTTTAATAACTTTTTAAAGAAAAATTTAGGTAATCCGAGACAAAATCCAGCATAATCGTTTTTATAGGCGTTGTATGGTGATGGTCAATCATACCCTAGAAAAAGATTGGTGTCGACTTGTTTTCAAAATTTATTTAACGATTGAGATATGCTCTTGTTGTTAGGTTTGTTATTAATATTACATTATATATGGATGATATTTTGTTGACATTTTTATTATGTTCGCATTAATATTTTTTATAATAATAATTTAAATACAAATTATAACTCTATGTCTTATGTTGATATACTTGAGTCCATAAATATATGAAAATGAATAAAATTACGTGGACTATTTATCCACCATATTTTTATACCTAACCTAAACATGCTTACCTTAATATGCCTCAAAACATATATATATATATATTTTGGAGTTTTCAAATGTGGCCATGTACATCAAAAGTAGTTTTTTCCTTTTTTAGCAGAGGGACAAAATCAATGGTGGATCTAAATTTTGTCCAAGAGGGCTTTATATAAAATTTAATATACACGTTACCAATTTAGCCTCGAACAATACAATTATAAATTATGGATCCGTAATTTTATATTAAAAGGAATTATATAAAAATAATTTAAACATATGTATTTAGTTTATATATTTTAATTCTAAATTGATTAAATTAAAAAAATCCTTAAAGTTTCAATAATATGTTTAATTAATAGTTTGAACTTAAAAAAGATCTAATAAATATTTAAACTTAAATAATATATATATATATATATATATTTTTTTTTTACCAGAACTACACAATAGTACACAAACAGAACAATCTTGTCATTTTGAACCAATAAATTCTTGAATTAAAAAAAGAAAAGAAAAGTCAAATAGGTTAAAGATTTATCAAACATAAAATTGAAAGTTTGAGGATCTATTAGATGCAAAATTGAAAGTTAGGAATACTTTTTAAACACAACTATCAAATATTTATGAACCAAACTCATTATTTGTTCAATAGAACATAGAACAAAATTAATTTTATATGTAAATATAGAATAAAAAAATGAAACTTGATATAATAAATCAAAATTTCTCTTTTTATAAGAATTATAGAAATTTTTATGAAATAAATTATTTTAAAAATAATTTACTAAAATTAAAAAGATTTTTTATTCGTTTCTATGTATATTTAACACCAAGAAATAATATCAAATTAAAAAATAATGAAAAGTAAATAGTTTATAGCATATATAACAGCACTGTATATTTGTTCCTTAATTAAAAAACCGTTATTTAAGCAAACAATAATAAAAATTAAAGGACAAAATTACCAACTTGAAGACAGCGAGATTCAAACCATGGACAATGAGAGGAGACTTGGGCCAATAGCCAACTTTACAACAATATATTTTTCAATACTTTCGGAAATTGGGGGGAGCTCGAGCCCCCAGTCCCAACCTAGATCTGCTCTGGATAGAGTGGAAGAAAGATCTGATAAGAGGAAAAAAAAAGAAAAAAAAGGAGTGGAGTCCCCATTTTGGGTGATGTGCATTGTTCATATAAATCGGGAAAAGTGAAGGTCCTGCTCAAGTTTTAAGTCGATGTCGATGAAAATGTTGAGGTCTTGATTTTACGGATATATAAATGTCATGATATTTAGGGAAAAATTACATAAATGGTAAAAATTAATAGAAATTATTTTAATTAGTAAAATAAAACTTTAATTGTAGACCACCACACCTCCATAATTCCCAAATTCCAATAATTATTTTTGGGCCACCACCGCTTCTCCCTTCTTCTTAATTCACTAATATCTTCATTAAAATTGATCTGGTTAAATAATGAAGACCCCTTAATTTAATTTGTTTTTGCCCAATACAAAAGAAATAAGGCAGTCTAGAGAGAAGGTTTATTTTTTATTTTTTCCTTTTTAAATCATATCACACCATGGTTGTCGAAGAATTAAATTTATAAGATACTAAATATGAGGTACGTAGTTATATTATGGGATCATGGAAGCATCCCTAAAAAACAAGTAACTTTCCATTCGAAAATCAAAATTAAAGGAAGAATAATGCCACTCTTACTTTATTATAATTCAAAAAATATATTAGATATGATATTTAAGATTTTGCCCTTTTTCTCTGGTTTAGCCCTTAAATTTTTAGAATGGAAAGATATAGATATATAAATAAATAAAGTTCCAACGTAAAATTTTCCTATATCTAAGAAAACTTGTCTTTCCAACCTAGTTTACAGCTATGATTACAAGCAATTTCATATACAAATATGTCTAGCTCTATTGATTTTTTTTTTCTGCCAAAACCTTTTTCTATTTCGTCTACTTAAAATAAATGGGAAAAATGGGAAGTATTGTTTTTTTCGTTTATATAGTTTTGGCTAGATTACCAAAAGAGAAAAACCCTAAACTTTGTACCTGTTTCAAAAATACCTCTATCATTTCAAAATTTTCAATACTATCATTGACATTTCAAAAATTATACTTTAAGCAAATTATCATTGATATTTTGAACAAAACGTTGACGTTATATGATTTAGAATGACGTGTCAATTAACAGAAGCTTCCTTGAAACAATTAAATACCACTACAACAATTGTAGGTCCATCATTGTTTCTACCCATAGATTTTTTTACTATTACTAAATGTCAAATTTGCGTTGTAGTTGCTATGTACTTGTTTCTGACAAGTTTCATTATAATATTATCACATCGTTTCAGATTCTGTTACGTCAACTCTCCGTTCAAAATATTAATAGATCTCTAAAGGGTATTTTTTTAAAAAATATTTATGAAAAGTCAAAGGTTGTAGTATTGAAAGATATGATATTTTTGAAACAAAGATTAGGGGTATTTTTGTAATTTAGCCTTTCGTTTATCATTTAATAATTGAAACTAGTAATTAAATACTATTATTTTAATAGCCCATAGATAACATGACCATTTTTTTTCCTTTAAACGACTATACTTTTTATCATTATATTGTGATACAATTTTATTAACTTAATCCCATATCCCAACTTTGACCCTATAACATCTAAATTTTTACTACGGTCGTTGTCCTCGCGTTGAATTGAGCCCAACACCATAATTTTGTCATAATTAATATATTGTTGATGGAAAATATTTACAATTTTTTTTTTCATAATTCTTAAATACTTGCAAGACACAACTATGTACTTTCTCTTTTCTCTTTTTTTTTTTTCAAATTATGTTCATTATTTTTCTTCCTTATTACTGCTACTTTCGTTTGATTTTTTTAACTTCTATTGTTTTTTTGGCAAATGTAACCATTAACTTTTAATAGTAATAAGTACTTTTATTCACTCCAATAGTCATTTAATTATTCTTTATGATCCTATTTTTTTCAGGCCTTCTCCATGCAACTTTATTTCTTTTCTATTATTCTCATTTCTTTCATTGACGATTGGGTTAACCTTCCTCCTTGTTTTTCTTTTTCTCTTAAAAGCACCTACATCAAAGCCAAACTGAAATACTTAAACCGACCCAAACCCAACTCTACCACATATATATATATATATATTTTAACTATATGTATTTATTACAAAACTATGGGAGTTATTATAATCATACTTGACAAAAAACACACAAAGGGAATAACATGAAACCACATATATAGCTATGCAATAATATCATTTTATTTCTGAAATTTTTCTGATTATAATCCAATTCCCTTTTTTATGTTTCAATCAGTACAACAACAGATTCATTAGAGCCAACTCGTTTAGGAACACAAGATCCACTGGCTTTATAATGTTCTCTGCATTTATAATAACATCCAACACTCCAATAAGGCTCAAAACATGCTCCAATGCATTCCACACCCTTCCCTTCACCTGCCATGCCACCAAATATTAACTCTCGTCAATAATACTGTTTTTTGGTACAATATGTGGGGTGAGGATTCGAACTCACCATTTTTTGATCGGAGAAAAGTGTGTGAGCTATGTTTAGGTTGACATATTAGTTGTTCCATTTGATAACCAATATTTCTTCTTCTTCTTTTTTTTTTTTTTTTAAGAAAGTATCATTCCATTAAGAAGTATGCGAGAGACCTGCATATCTAAATAAAAGCCTATTTGATTTGGAGGGCCACACATACGCATTTATGTTGATATCCTCCCAAAGAGATGCACGAGATCTAGTTTTCTCTAATAAGGTGTGATTGTTTCTCTTTAGCTGGACATTGGTCCATAAAATGTGTGTTATGTGAGCAGTCGAGAGTCTTCTATCTTAAAAAAATATGTCACTTCTTCTGGTTTTTATTATTATTTTTTTCATATGTATTTTATCGTGTTTACAATCACATTAGAGTTCTTGGTCAATTTTAAAAAATAAAAACACGTTTTTTAAAATTTAATTCTTTTAGTTTCTAAAATATGGTTTTACATTAATTTGAAATATTGTTTATAAGCTAAACTTTCATAAAACAGAAAATTGAAAACAAATACGAGCTCTACAAAAAATGAAAGAAAAAAAAGAAAGCGAAGAAGAAACCGATGTAGAAATAGAAACCTAAGTTATTCGATGAAACAAAACAAGCAAATAAGATCACGACTGCGATCGGCAGCACAAAAAACTTCTGAGTTGCCATATTCCCTCTTGGATTTTAATGCTTTTGTTTCTTTCAAACTGTTGATACTGAGAGGGATGAATTTTTTGTAATTCATACTCCACATATTTATAGTAATGATCACTAATACATAATATTAATGTAAATTTCTTTAAGGGTTTTTTTTTTTTTTTTAAATGTTAAGGGAATGTTAGTTATTTTAATTTCCAAAAAGGTTTTTGGTTATATTCCATATATCCAATATTTCATACCTAATAAATCAATCAATACATTCTGGGCATTAAAAAGAATTACAAAAAAACCATTTTATTACAATAAAATTTGATTAGGAATTAGTTGGCATGGTTGTTTCCATGAAATAAGATAAAATTAGGGAACTTTTTTTTTTTTCTTTTTTTAAGTTCAAATAAGGGTGGGTTTGAGAATTATTTGTAAAATGATATATTTTATATATTGTTTGATCTAAATTTGTATACATATATATGATCAATCAATCAAATAACTACTCACATATTATATAAATTGAAATAACTACTACTTCGTCTAAATTGAAATAACTACTACTTCATCCTTTAAATTTCTATCAACTCAGTATATATCATGTCAAATAAATTTATCATCGATAATTTTAATATTTATAGATGAAAATAATAGGATTGAAAAACATTAAAATAGAAAATTGAAACTTTTTTTTTTTTAAACTTGTTTAGATATAAGCTAAAATGGTAATGAAATATTAAAAGGGAGGCAAGAGGGAAATCACTCTTCTTACCCTTATAAATATTTTGAGATTTAAATCACTAAAGATTTTCAAAATTTTGAAGGATAAACATAACTAATATACAATTTTTATATTGATGTAATGTTTATATACTTTTAAAGATATAACCATTAAAAAATTTAAAGAAATGAAATAAAAATCTATTAACTACAGGTGCTACAAAATTCTTGAAATAGAACTTCAAATTACGTATTTACTACTATAATCTCATCAAATATGGAGTATCCATGTCAAACACATGTTGGACACGGATATGTCTGGACACATACTCGACATGCCAATTTTATGTGTCTAGTTTTTTTCGTTTCATTTTTGTTTTTTTTTTTTGGGGTAAAAATCTTGGACAGCCTGGCCGATTAGTTTTACACCATAGAAAAAGACCAAGCCCAATCCATATAAATCTAAAAATAAGGGATTCAATGAAAAACATAATTATATTCTTTTATTTTTAGTGTTTGGTAGCATATTTGATAATTGAATCTGAAATTTAGAACGGTTGAGGTGTGTTTAGCAATATATTTGTAAACTAGAAATAATTAACAACTAAACATTTAGTTTGATCTAAAATAATATTAATTAGTTTATTAACATTTTTGCTATACGCTTTGTATAATTATTATTTTACAATGTTGTATAATTTATAATATATTATATTTTACATGTTAATTTTAACAAAAATGAAATTAGTTTATAATATGAAATAATATATTTATCAAAAATTTTATTATTAATTTTTTAATGTAATTCTAGAGTTTCAAATTTCAAATTCAAAATCTGAAACACTATTTTTTCTTGAGAATTCAAAATCAAAAAAAAGTTTTCAAAAACAAATATGTCAAATGCTACGAAATGCATACTCTAAATAAGCCCTAAAATTTGAGACTTTTTCTTATATTATTTTTTATTAAACTTATTCCAAAATTATACCATGAACCAAAGTATTTCAAAAAATAATGTTTGAAAAATAGTTGGTTGTCTCCCAAAACACATAAACACTTGATTGTCTCTTGAAGAAACGCCAAATGAAATGGCACTGCGCCACGTCTAATTTTTCTTTAAATTTAAATTGTGAGAGACGTCCAACTTGTATGGTACCAAGTAGCTCTTTTAATCTCTGTCACAAAATCTAAAATTTATGCTTCATTTGACATCTTGAAATTAATCATAAATTTTATGGTTTTAAAAGTAGATATGATTCCAAATTTATAATTCCGTTTGGAACCAAATGAAAATCATTGAAATTAAAATTTTTATTAGGATACAAGAAATGAAAATGTACACAATTTTTACTATCATGCCGTTATAATTTTATATGACATGTTAATAACAATAATTTATAATTTTAATATGAAATAGTACTGTCAAGTTGTCAACTACATAACAAAATGAAATTTCAACCTAACCATTTCAAATGAAATTAAAAGAAAAAACTTGTAAACGTCATCATTCAAATACTTAAAAAAAAAAAAGAACTTTAAAGTCGAATTTTTGCAAATCTAAACTAAAATAATCAATATATTTATTATAACTAAAAAACTTAAAAAGATATACAAAACAAGATTAAAAACAAAGATAGT
>NW_019104539.1:331212-341311 GCF_001995035.1 Momordica charantia | reverse complement strand
TTTAAATAAAAAACTAACTTTTAAACTTTGAATTGAAATTTAAAAGAATTCAAAATTTTTTTTAAAACAAGATTTATTTTATAAAACTCCTTTTTTTACGAATATCTTTTATTTAAACAAAATTAACTTTATATTTATTTAAAAAAAGAAAAAAACTTTCTTTATTAGAAAAAGAAAAACCTTTTTTATTTTAAAACAAAATTTAAAATATCAAAATCCTTATTTTCTTTTCAAAACTTATTTAAAATTTCTTTGATCTTTTTTAAAAAAGGTTTCTTATTATAAAAAAGTTCTTTCCAACAGATTTTTTACTCACTTAAAGCACGTCATTGGGGAGGAGGTTACCGTAGTGCAGCGGACTTGGAAGAAGCTGTGAAGAAGGTTGTTACTGCTGCTGCATGGTCGCTGGAGTTCGTGGTTGGTGGGATATGAAAGGAGAAGAGATGGAGTGGTGTGGTTATGGAGGAAAAAGACAGTTTTAAGAGGGAGAGAAAAGAAAAGGTGAGGGATTTGTAGTGAGTATTTAAGGGGGAGACGATTCTCCCTAAAAAGAACTTAAAAAAAAACTTTAACCAGACTTCACTATTTTCTTGCACTGTGTCCTCCATGTGAGAAAAGAGGGGAAGGAAAGGAAGGAGAAATGCCACATTACGTGCCTTAGGAAAAAATCAAACAGTAAAAAACGGTTAAAAATCAAACGTTTTGTTAAAATAAAATCTTTATTTAATTAAAAGAAAATCTTTTTAAAATAAATTTATTTACTTAAAAACAAATCATTTTTATTTATCTATTTTTTATTTTAATAATAAAACAAAATCTATTAAAAAAAATCTAAACAAAACCATTTTTATAAAATTAAAACATTTAAATAAATCTAACATTTTTAATTTAAGTTAATTTAAACTTTATATTAAAACTAATAATAAAGTAAATTTATGTGATTTTTTAATTCAAACAAAACTTAACAAAGTAAAGTACAATAATATAAATTAAAATTAAAAATAAGTCGGACCAAATAGGGTATCTACAACGACACCCCAAGAAAAATAGAAAATGAACTTGAAGTTTACTTGAATGGTGGATGTTGGGTACGTGACACCCGGATCCAATTGGAGAAGCCACGCGACATCGATTATGAGTTATTAAAAAAAATATATAGTCTGCAACTTTGATCTCACCCAAACAATATATCCCTTCTTTTAGTTGATTCCTTATATGTTCCCATCCACTTTTCCTCGGCACTACCACATCTAAGAAAAAATCTTACATCTTTGTGAAACTCTAAAACCTAGTAAAAGATGATTAAGATCTAAAAATATAGGAAAGCTATACACACAATATCCATAAATATTGTCAAAACGAGCATAGCTCAGTGGTAATTGGTATATATCTTCAATAAAAAGAGATTTAAACTCATGAGGAAGGAATTAGTACTTGAGCATGTCACGATGTCAAATTCCTATGATCATATATTACCAAGTCAAATATTAAATATATTTTTTCGAAAATATTATGACGGTTCAAATAAGGGGCTAGAAATTCAAAATCTATGACCCTAATAAAGCAAGTTACAAATAAATAATGACATCTCTACTTATATTTCCATTTTACAAATATTAGCATATATTACTATGCTATGCTTTGCATGCGTTGTACATCTATGACAAATATGCATGCATTGTATATTTATGTGTATGAAAAGAGATATTACTCTCCTATGGTTTCATGCCTTATATATCATTGAATAGTGTTAGCAAAGAGTTATATAAATTAGTGAATTTCAGAAGCTAAAATCGCATATTGTAGAAGAAAATATATCGTTTATAATTCAAAGATGAATATGCAGAAGTTTCTTTGGATTTCTCTCACTACGATGGCTGTGCTTTCCCTTCTAGTTTGCTCTCGTAATTTCTCTCACTCTACAATCTCCATGCTCTCTCTTTTATTTTACTCTCGTACTCAGAGGCATAGCAAACAAATAAGTGACAAAAAATATTTATAAAATAATTTTATCGTTTTCTTCTAATTTTGCTCCTATAAATTTTAAAAATTACAAGACTATCTATAGTCTATAGTATATATAAAAGGGGTAATAGGGAGAAACTTTTTCTCCTTATTTTGCCCTTTTAATTTCAATATTTTGAGGATAATTTTGTCTTTCAACTATAAAATTTTCTCTCTCACTCCCTATTTCCCTCCCTCCCATCCTCCCACGCCACTTTCTCTTTTTTTCATTTCTTTTAAAATATTTAATCTCCATTGTTACAAATTTTACATTTCTCAAATTTATTTTCTCTTTCTAATAAACTATCCCTCTTATAGGTTAGAATATAAAGAGTTAGAATATGGAGGATTTTGTCTCTTTATTTCTATGTTAAAAAGTTATAACTTATTTTGAATTATAATTAAAAAGGAATTTCAAAAGTTTCGTAACTTCTTATTTTCTACAAATATATAAAGAGTTTTTTCTTACTCTTTCTCCCAACATTTTCTTCATCAAAACTTGAATTTCTTTCTCTTTCGGTATGTAAATTTTCTCTTTTAGTCAATGTCTTGTATTTTCTTATATTTAGTTAGATTGTTTGATCGAATATTCAATTTTTTAGTTTTTTTTTCCAAACGACTCAATCAACTAGAATAAAAAAAGTGAAAATTAGTGATAAGATCGAATCACCTTGGACGGATCCACTTTGGGATGACACTTGGTAACCGGGAGGACTCTCTCAATGACCTCCTCCTTGGTAAGCTGATCATCGGGTGATGAAAATAGCTTGAGTAATTCATCTGAACATGGTGCGGTTGGCATTCCCGACGAGCTCGGACAAGGAATTGGACCGAAACTCAAACATGGCAAAGAATGGCTTCCCTGAATGCATCTCTATCTCTCACTTTTTTTTTTGTCATTTTATTTTTCAATGACTCAAATAAGAAATTGAAACAAAGTTGTATTATTTATTGTTATGTTTAGGGAAAAAAAATGAAAAATCACTGAATATGTGTTTTTTTAAAAAAAAATTTAAGCAATTGAAGAATAATATTTTTAGTCACACTAACCACATCAGTGGGTGATGAGAATTATTGAGACGTTGTTTTATGAGATAAACATTGAAAATACAAAAAAACTTGGTGAGGTAAACATTTAGAGATAAAAAACCAAATATATTATAAATTTTAACTATTTAATTAAATTTTATATTTTTAAACATTGAAATAAAAACTATGAAATTTCACGTGCACCGCACGTGTTTCTTACTAGTATATATAAAAGGTTCAGCTTAGCATTCTAGAAAACTTCCCGAGTCTCTCCCGACTCGTACTCTTTCTCTCTCTCTCAAATTATTTATTTTATTTTTTAGTACAACGTGTGTGGTGGAGTTTCAAACTCACAAACCTTTTGGTTGAACATAAGTGTGTCTAAACCAGTTGAGCTCTACTCGGGTTGACTTCTTTCTCTCGAGCTAACTTTTTTTTTTTTTTTTTTAATAATTTGGTGCAGATGTGGAAGTGAAAGTAGGACATTCAAGTCCATTAGTTTGTGATTCAACTTGCTCAGGCACTGGCCCAGATGAAAATGCAGAGTGCCAAAACTTATGCTTTAGAAGAAGATATGGAAATGGAGCATGCATTGGAGACCAAACGGGAAATGCACTTTGTTGCTGTAGCCCTTAAAATTTTTTGGATCCAAATTTTTTTAATAAAAGTTATTACTTGTGTATAAAAAAGGGTTGAAATATTGCCCTTTTTCTCTCCCCAACACACATGAAATAGTTATTATATATGAGTAATAAAATTCTACGAGTCTTTCGAGTCCAACACATGAGTAAAATTTTATGAATAACGTTCACCTCTTCATAGTGCAGCACTATAAGAAAGAAGACTTTTAGAGACACGCTTAAAACATCGCTGAAAGCTAAAAAATGTTATTAAAGATTTTAGCGATGTTCGCCGTTTTGTCGCTAACAATGTCTCTAATTCTACGTCTTTTTTAACTTAGCTTTCAGCAATATTTTGGTCGCGTCATTGAATATAGACTAATGTATACCATGTTTCTAAATTGCTCCGTCAAATTTCACCTTAATGTATCTTTAAGAATTTCTCAATTAAGTAATTTTATAAAAGATTATTTAACAAAAAATTGATTTATCATTAACTTAATGTTTTCATATTGGGGCTCTAATGTTTTATAAACTGAAAGTATAGGATATATAGAAAACAAATTAATCCTTATTCAATGGAGCTCTTGCTGATCTTATCGATCCCCAGATGATTAACGGCAATCTCCAAATTTATCTAGGATCGACAGATTCCTTCTTTCTCAAGTTTGGGTTGAAAAATTCTCCTACCACCATGTTAGACGACTGCCCCGAAGTACGCATTCATAAAGAAACTGAAACTACTCTCCGCTGAAATTAAAGTCTGGAAAGGGAATATCTTTGAGCAGAAGATGTCAGAATTCAGGCTTATAACTCTAACCACCAGTATCTATAAAATTTTGGCGAGGTTCTTGCCGATAGATTGAAATTAGTCCTCCCCTCTACTATAGCTCTTCAAACAGCCTGCGTTCGTCCAAGGCAGACAGATCACAGATGCGATTCTAATGGCTAATGAAATTGTCTACCACTGGCGCTGCACCAATACACAAAGGTAATTTTCTAAAGCTGAATATCGAAAAAGCATTTGATAAATTAAATTGGTCTTTTTTACACAGTATCATGTCTCACAAGAGCTTCAACAAAAACTGGCTTGATTGGATACGTGGCTGTATCTCTTCGGTGAATGGCAAACCAAGGGGGAGAATAAATGCAACAAAAGGTATACGTCAAGGAGCTAGACCGTTGTCTCATTTTCTCTTTGTTCTGGCAATGGATTATCTTAGTCAGCTCCTTGACCATGCTTTCAGAAAAGGCCTCATCAAAGGTTATTATGTGCAACAGAGAAATCTTCATAGATCTCATCTCCTTTTTGCCAATGACATATTGTTATTTTCGATAACTAAGGAGACAAAAATCCAGAACCTTTTTTATCTCATTAAAGGTTTTGAAAGAGCTTCAGGCTTACGCATCAATGTGCAAAAATCTACCATTTATGGAGTAAATGTGCCTCAGATGGATCTTGTTTGTGATTCAAGCCCTCCCTATCACATATTTATATATATATACAGATACATATATACATACAGACATATATATACATATATATATATACATACCAGATAGATAGAGAGATAAATATGTATATTTTGCATATGCATGTATGCATGTGTAAGGAAAGAGTATAAATTGTTAGAGAAATAAATGTGCGAGAGGTGTGGTTTGACGATGCATGTGAAAGATTTCCATCCTAAAGGTTAAATAATATGAAGGTATAAAGATTCGAGAACTGATATCTTTTAATCCGTTGCATTATGCTCAAATTAACACTAATTTACGAGATATGGTTGAATCAATCACACCTATCTAATTGTAAAACTGGAGTATATTTCAACTAAAAAACATGTCTATCTAATATTTTTAACCAAAAAATCGTGAGGTCGAATCTCTACCTACATGTTTGTTGTATTAAAAAAAAAAAAACCACACCCATCTAATCTGTTATAGAAATTGTGTTTTTTTTTTTTTTTCTCTAAATGCCTATATATGTAAACATTCWCTCAAGGAAATTGCATTATTGAGAATTTCCCGAWATTATTGTTTTCTTTTTCCCCTCTTCTTCTGTAATTGAAACGTGGATTGGTTACATTATGGGTAAGGAAAGAGTATAAATATCTCCAATTGCAATAAAATTAAGGAAAGAGTATGAACAACGCATATTAATGCATATATAATTTGTGTGTATGGAAAGAGTATGAATGTAGTTAATATTCATGTACTATTTATATGAAGTGAATTTCAAATGCTAAAATCATATCGTGGAAGAAAAATATATTGGTTTTTGAAACGATGAATATGCAAAAGTTTCTTTGGATTTCTCTCTCTGCCATGGCCATGCTTTCCCTTTTAGTTTGCTCTCGTAATCTCTCTCTCACTATGAKCGTCATGCTTTATCTTTTAGTTTGTTCTCGTAATTTTTTCTGTTCCTATTTCACTCAATTTGACGATGATCTAACTTTTGTTTTAATTTGGTGTAGATGTGCAAGAGAAGGAGGGACATTTAATTCCATTAGTTTGTGATTCAGTTTGCTCAAATGATAGTGCAGCTGAAGATCAGCAGTGCAAAAATTCATGCTTTCGAAGAAGATTTGGACATTGGAGTATGCATTAGAGAATATAATGGGCACGTAATATGTTGCTGTGGCCCTTAAAAATTATTGAAATCTCCAAATTTTTTATAATGTTTTTATTACTCATAAAGTAAGGGTTGAATTTCTCTACATACCACAGAAATTATCCTGAGTAATAAAGTTCTACAATTCTATTTATTATCCCCAAATTTTAGTTCGTCTCCGAGACGTGGATTGAACCATCAACCTTTAGAGATGGTAATATCTTTTCTGAGTTTAACACCTTATTTATTTTTTAACGATAAATATACAAAATAGATCTCTAATATTTTAAGTAATTCTCGAATTCACTCGTAGTCTTACCATTAATATTGTCTAACTTTTATTAAAATTTCTCAATTAGGTAGTTTTATAAAAAATAAAAAAAATTGACATGTAATTAAATTAATTATTTTTATTTTTATCATATATTTTATCCGTAAATAAAAAACATAATAACTTTATTTATGTTTTTGAACAATTAATCAAACAGGAGGAGATGAAGCAAAAAAACTCACTTACACTATTTGTTCTCTCCTTATATATTTTTCTCTCTTCAACAAAATGTTTTTATATCTAACTTTTCTTAGTCTCATTTTTTTTCCTCTCTCAAATGTTCAATGTTGTGCACCAAAAGATTGGAGGATTTGGGTGCATTAAAGATCATATCTTCCTCTATTAAAGAAGTCATATCTTTTTATCTCTTTTATATTTGTTTAGTTTCGTTTCATTATCTGCSAACATAAGTCGCTCACTTTGTAAATTGACTTATTACTCTAAAATTTAGAACGGGATACTTCCAATCATACCAATCAAATTGATAGGTCAAAGAAAAAGAAAATAGGATTGATCTCGTACACATTGCTCGCCCATCAAATACTTCAATTCGTGCTTGATGAAAAAATACAGGAGTCTATTGTTAGGCTAGAAACAGTAATATTCTCCATAAACTTGTTCTTCTCCCATAAAACACTTAGAAAAAAAATGCTATGGAAGGCTTATAATTACGTTTATTAGACGCTATGATCACATTATGAAATGTTTACTATAGTGTTATTTCAAAGCTATACAATCGCTTTCATAGCAGTTTTGTCTAGCTGTAAAATGTTTACAATACTGTTTTTTCTCCAAAGCAATGAAAACTTGTAAGTACATTATTAAAATGATGTAATCAAAACAGGACTTCTTATATATAGTCGTTTGCATAGCACCGGAAAAAAATGCTACGAAAAGTTGAATATTTTCAATGATATCATCTACTACGTCATTGATGAAACACCATGAAAAGTCTACTGATAGCATTTTTTCAGATGCTATCATATACGTGGTATAATTGTTGTAGTGGGTACAATTTTAGAGAAGCAAATGCATATATCTACTACTAGAAAATTGGGTTTTCGTGACACTCATCAATAGTAAAATACTGTTAACATAAAAATATGTGTCACGAAAGGCAAAAAAATGCATTTTTGGAAGGAAAAAACGGAGATTTTCAAATATTTGACCTTTCGTGACTTTTTTAAGCATCCCAAAATGGTGGTCAAAAAGTTGGTTTTTCGTGACGTTTAAAAAACGTCATGAAAGGTTGAGGCGCGTTTTTGGCGGGAAATGACGGAGTGTTCCGAATTTTTGACTTTTTGTAACGTTTTTCTAACCGTCATGAAATGGTCGTCAAAAAGTTGGTTTTTAGTGACGTTTAAAAAATGTAACGAAAGGTTGAGGCGCGTTTTTGGTGGGAAATGACGGAGTGTTCTGAATTTTTTACCTTTCGTGACGTTTTTCTAACTGTCACGAAATGGTCGTAAAAAAGTTGGTTTTTCGTGACATTTAAAAAACTAGATAAAAAAAGTAATTAATTAACTTAAAGAACTTTGAAGCTAATTTGATGGAATATACTTTTTTTAGGGATTGTTAGAATTTAAGTTAACAAAACATAAAAACCGAAAATTTAGGTGGTAGAAATTCCCAAAATTTTGAATCCCATTAAAAATAAATATTATTTTTGTATTTCTATTTCATTTTAAATAAAAATATTTAGGAATTGGTCAATTTCCATTATTTTATATTATTTTTCACCCTAAATATAACGCCACGCGTTCTCGGGTTAGTTTTATTTTAAGATTTAATTTGTACTTTCGGATTTTCTCCTAAGCTGATAATTTAAATCCTTTGATTTTCTAAATTCAAGGTTCTATGTAAGTTGAAATTTAAATTAGAATTTAAGTTTAATTTTGTTGGACCAAGATAAATTAAGTTAGCGAATTTTACAAAGAGGATTTCAATCGAGTCTTAATTCAAAGTTTTTTAGATTTTTTTCTTCTGTTTTTAAAATTAAGTTATTCTCTTAAATCTTTTCCCAAACAATTTTGATTTTAATTGGATTTTTGATTTTAGGAGGAGTATTCCTCTTAATTTAATTTTTTAGAACATTAGCCTATTGGTGGTGGTGTATCTATGGATTGGTTTCTTTTGTCAAAGAAAAGAAAAGAAAAACCCTAAACTCTACTGCAAATCTGGGTTTTAACCCCAAAAATATTTGTCTCCCAAATTTTCTGCCTCCCACCTCTCTTTGCGGTGAAACCCTCCATTGTCGTTCTACTCGTTGCCATGGAAAGGGGGTGTGAACGGCCACGATATGGCTGCGCGAGTGACGATCTGGCAGTACGGAGCAAGGGTCCGACGGAGAAAGACCATTTGCGACAATGAGCGGGAGTGACGATTCAAGGCTACGAGCGACAAATCGGCGGTAGGGTTATTGGAAATAAAGCTACGATTCTTCCATTCTTGAACACCAAAGGTATTATTTCATGCTTTATTCTTAAGCAATGGTAGGTCAATTTCCATTCAATCCTCTCTGTTCCCTTTAATGGCTTACACTCCCTCTCTCTGTCTTTATTGGCTAAATACTCTAATCCATAGTTGACGGGCTTCCCTTTCAACTTCCCTCAACTCTATGGGATTAAAAACTAACTCAAGATTTAGGGGGAAATAATGGAGATGGGTCCCGAGAACCTTTTTCGCATCTGTTTAGATTTTTGTATAATTTTATAGCAGCTTTGATTATCGGAGATTTTCCTCCAAAAGTGACTGATTCATCACAAATTCACCGATAAGAATTAATGTTTGAGTTTGACATGTTCTTTAGATAAATTAGAATATGTTTGGATTCTGACGCAATTGCTCATTATTTTGGTCCATTTTATTGTTTTGTATATCGGCTTTTGAGAAGGTTCAGGTGTGATTGAATGTATTGATTCCAAAAGCTTCATAGACTCACCTAAATTTAAATTTTGAATCTGGGAGCTTGAAATTTTCAAATAAACCATTGCTTTATTCACATCAAGCCGCGTTTGAGTGTAATTCTTCATTATTCATCACAGCCTCCTCCTCCCCAGCTTGGCCTGGACGAGCTGTCCTGAAGCCATGACGTAAGAAATAAGAAGGCCAGAAGCCTATCTCCATTGTAGGATCCATTGGTTCCATTGGAACTCAGATATGTGGTTGCCATCTACTTGTGTAAGACAAAACTATTTTCCAACCTGTGTGTTATTGTTGCTCGTGCCTGCATAATTGAGTGTGCACTCTCTTATTAAGTTATTTTGTCTTAAATCTCATCTTCTCATTGGGGTGATTTCTGTACAAATAATATTCTGTACAATTGTGGATTGTTCTTTGGTTGGAATTTTGTAGTTTAAAATTATTCTGATGTTGAGGTTTTATTTAACATTGTGTTTGAGATTTTATCAGAGTTGTTTTTCTAACCCAACTCTTAGTCAAAATCTCTTATCTTACTAAAACTTCATTTATTTGATTCAGTAAATAATCCATCCTATAGCTGAA
>NW_019104539.1:315048-329787 GCF_001995035.1 Momordica charantia | reverse complement strand
GCTAATCAAACTATGATAGAGAAGAATTGATGTGTGTTGTGGTTGATGAATTATATTAGAGGTGTATTAAGATTTGTGATGGTTAAAATTATGTTAGAGGTGTTATACTTATATTATTTATACTTTTTTACATGTAGTTCAATTTGAAAAAGTCGTATACTTAAGCCGAATTCGATGAGGTACTATGAACTGCATTTGTTACGAACTACGCTTAGTTGGGTCGTAGAGATAGTAAATATAGTTTTATTACTTAGCTTTTAATATGTGTAAAACCTTGAACATCTATTTCAATATGCACTAGTATGACCTTTTGTTGGTAGTTTTTATTATTCTAACTATCATCTTGCATCAGTCTTTGAAGTTAAAACGTTTAACTTAATGACTCATAGTTTATATAAACCTTATTCCAATTATGTTCTTTCTATCTGCTTGGACTTGTGTATTGGTCATTAGGTTATATTTAGAAATATTGTTCGGAATGATATTTTTATTGGATATAGGGATCTATATTAAGATCCATGATAAGTTGGAGATAATATTAATATTCATGAAGGATTACTCTCAATTGTGCAGCCGTAGGTGCATTCTTCTTCTCCCAACTTGTGCATCACTCTCAATTGAAGGTGATGTACATGTACATCTCAAACTCTTGTATTTCACCTCAATAATTCATATTTATCTTCTTTTTTTATTACTAAAGGATGTAGAAGAAGTGTTCGTAGGTCGGTTTTTGTTTAATCAATTTTGTTGTGTTGGAATCTGTATTTGCAAAGATTTTTGTGACGTTAAAAAAACGTCGCAGTAGATCGAATTTCTAGTAGTGATCAGTGTCATCAGTTACTTCTAATAGTTTAGAACTTCTCTTTTAACACTTTAATTTTTTTTTATACAACATGTGGGGATGGGGGTTCGAACTCATGACCTTTTGGTCAGAAATAGGTGTCTTAATTGGTCTTTTGGTATGCTTTTCTTTAATGCAATACACACAAATACCAAAATTAGTAAAGTCAAGAAGCTCAAGAGTTCTATCATTTCCTAATCTCTTAATTCTTTCAATAGATCTACATGACCGAATCTCTCTGTCCATGTGGAAGACTTTTCATTCGTAACATTTCGCTTTAAACTAGCATTACATGCATAGTTATAATATTGTAATCAAAGGCAGAATTTAGATGAAGTATGTAAAGACCCATATCAAATAAAGAACCATATACAACCAACCACAACATTTTCTTTAAGAAGGTTAATCGGACTACCACAAAAGTTTCAAACGTATCATCATGGTTAAAACTTAGAGCTCCGTTTTAACATTCTTGTTTCTTGTTTTTTGTATTTTATATTTTGTTTGTTTTATTATTTATTTTTTGATATATATAATTTGAAATTTAATTTTTCAAATTAAAATTTACAGTTTTTTTAAGTTATATATATATATTGATATATATTATGCATTTCAAAAAAAAAAAAATTATAAAATAATGCTTTATTTTGTATTATGCAAAAAACTAGAAATAGAAACAAGAAACTTTATTCTATTGTTTCCAAAATTTCTACAGAATTTTTTTAAAAAATGAAAACGAAGAACAGTTGCCAAACAATTATGTTCCTAAAAATAAAAAATGTGAAACAAGAAATGGAAACATTATAAAGAGGCCTAAAAATTAAAATAAAGTTTATGAAAAGAATTCAAAATAAAGCAAGTAGACACAACAAGACCATAAGTTCCACCACCTTCTTACACGCATGCCTCCTTGCGTACCCGATCACAATCTTGTTAGAAATGTGGAGATTTGAACTCTCGTTTCATGGTTAGATGTATGTGATCGTTGAAGATCGATCTTGTTGACACCCATAAATATTTATATATTATTACCAATATATAATTAAATGGTTAGACATTTAAAGACTAATACAATTTTCATCTCTCTACAATATTACATTCCAAATGCAGGAGAAAAAATTCAAACCTACTACACAATAAAAGAAGGGACGATACATGTCTGACCATTTGATGCCATATTGATTCTTATGTCAAATATTACCAAAGTTAAATATATCGAGTACCTTTCTTTTTGTAGTAGTACTACGATTCAAACAAGAGGTTTGAGATTTACCAATTTGAATATAGTTCAACAGGTTAAAATACGTATTTCTAACTAAAAGGTCGTTTGTTCAAATTTGACCTAAAAAAATGTCGTTATTATTATAATAATAATAAAGATAGAGATTTAATATACAACCTATGAGGGAAGTTTCGCACTAATAGTACCAAATTATGGATTGGCAAGTAATTTAATTATCTTCCATTTCTATCTAATATTACTTAACAAATATTACCATATATTACTCTGTTATGTTTACATGCCTTGTATATCTATGCATATGCATGCATCTATGTGTAAGGAAATAGTATAAATTGTTATAGAAATAAATGAAATGGTGCAGAGGTTAGATAATATAAGGGAAAGATTCAAACATTTTAACTATGACACTCGTTACGTTCGTGTTAACCTTAATTTACCATTTATTGTTGAATCAACCTTTGGTATCTAATCTGGTATAGGAATAATATCTTTCCTTAAAATATTGTTCTTTTTTTTCTTTAATAAGTCCTAATATTATCGTTTTCATTTTTCCGACAAACATCAATGTAGGTTATGTTAGCCAACATCAACATAACTAAGTCAAATTAGTACATACTCATTCTCTTGAGGGTTGAGGTTCAAATATCCCTACCTCCAATTTGGTGTACTTTATATTATGTGTAAGGAAAGAGTATAAAACTCACCAAATAAAATAAAAATGGAAGAGTCCATAAGTCAAATATAGACTTAGACTTTTTCTTTTTAGTATAATAATTCAAATAAGGGGTAAACATATTCGAATCTACCATATTCATAACGTAAATTACTAATAATATCATATTTGATAGTGAATTTGGACATGTACTCAACTGTCTAAAGTATATATTCTCATTCTCAATTAAGATGTCATGGATTCAAATCCTCATTTCTAACTACATGTTGTTGTACTTGAAAATAAAATAAAAAAAGCAACGTAACTCTAATTATCTTCCATTGTATCTAATAATATTAGTTAACGAATATTAGCATATATTACCCTTGCTATAATATATATGCATGTATCTATGTGTAAGGAAAGACTATGAAATGCAGTTTACGTGCATGCATTTGTGTGTAGCTTTATCATTATATAAAGTGAAGTTTAAAACCTAAAATCACTGTGGGGGAAAAAATATATAGCTTTTTAAAAGATGAATATGCATAAGTTTCTCTGGGTTTCTCTCACTACAATGGTCATGCTCTCTTTTAGTTTGTGCCGGTAATCTCTCTCTTTCTCTCTCTCCCTCTTTAGTTTAACAATTGTATGAATGGAGATCGAACCATCGACTTTTATATGTCAATATGTGTCATATCGACTGAGTTATGTACCGTGCCGTTGGCTCTCTCTCGGACTTTTGATTATAACGTTTGTTTTAACTTGATGCAGATGTAGAAGTGAAGGAGGGACATTTACTTCCATTAACTTGTGATACATTTTGCTCAGACACGAGCACAAGTGGAAATTAGAAATGCAAAAATGGATGCTTTGGAAGAGGATATGGACATGGAGTATGCATAGGAAATCCAACTACTGGAGTTGAAATTTGTTGTTGTGCCCCTTAAATTCATTGTCCCAAATTTTTATTAAAAGTTGTAGTTATTATACTCGTGTGAAAGGGTTCAAAGTTTTCCCTTTTCTCCATACAACACACATGAAATAGTTATCATGAGTAATAAAAATCGTATGGTTCTTTCTAGTGCAATGCATGTTCTAAAATTTTATCTACATCCTTTCAAAGTATTTATTTTTTAGGATAGATATATAAAATGTCCCTAATGTTTTAGCGAATAATTCTCCAATCTACCCCTAATCCTTTTAAATAATTTCATTTTCATGAGTATTAAAAAATTTCATTAGCTCAATAAAAAAATGTTGTGTGATATGTCATTCAATTCAATCAATGTCCATTAACATATTTAATTTGAATATGCCGATATGCCACTTGAAACTCATATCTACCCATCAAGACCGTTCCAATCTACCCAATACCAATATCCAATTCTTTCAAAGTAGCAAAATATGAAATGATCTTTTTTTTTTTCTTTTTTTTAACTTATAGTTGATGTTGTGTAACTTTTTAGCATATTTCAATAAAACCAAAGGCACGAGCACTCCTTCCAAGGTCCAAATTTGAGAGACATAATTTTTTTAATTTTTATATTAAGCTCAATTGGAGAATCGAACCTGGGATCTCCAAGTAGATATCAATGACCCCATGCTCTTGCCTACGGGGCCGTCCATTGGGGGCTTCAAGTGGCGGCCCCAAGCGGTAATATCGTAAGTATCAAGTTCATGACAATTACATTAATAAAATAATATCAACTTTCCATTAACAATTTCTTTCAATGGAATGACATAATAGATAAATTTTAATACACTAAGGATAAATTTGACAATTTTAAAATGATAGAGGAAAAAAGTAAAATCTACCCAAAATATTAAGGACTATTTTGTATACTAGGGAGGGAACAGGTGAGCTGCACATGAAATATTACCTTAATGCATTTTCTAAATAAATATATTCCTTTTCACAAAACCAATCACTTTACCCTCTTTAATTTGTCTTTAAGCCTTCACATATGGCCTCACCACCTATTTTCTTTTATACACAAGTTTTGGCTGTAATGGGTTATATAAATAATGATGGGGCTTATGGGAGAATCAGGCATAATTGAATTTCATCCATTTTCTTTTGCAAAATTTTGGGCTCTTCTTCATTAGTGTAGGCATAATTAATGTAGTTTAAATTTTTAGGAATTTGTTTGAAAATTGTGTTAAAAGGAAAAAACAAAGGACAAAAAGGATGACTGAATACCTCTTGAACTTGAAAATTTCCCCTTTTTTTATTAATTTTTTTGAAGCAAAGTTGAAAATTTTCCTTGGAAACATAAAACTTGAAAAATGTATAATTGATAATTTAAAAATGTCATAATGAGAATTTTAACAAGTTTTAAGTAGACAAATCTCTATAGAGGGGCAAAATGAGAGGAGAGTTTCTCCCCAATAGCCACTTTTAAGTTTTATTTAGAACATTCCTTATTATTTGAACCTTATTACTCTTGAGAGTATTTTTCCAATCCTAAAACATGGAAAAATATATTTATTTTCTAATAAACTTAACAGTGGCCTCCTAATTTTCCTTTCATTCCAAAGACATTACATATTTGCATAAGAAACTTCTTTTAGAACGGTTTCAATGAGAGGGATTTGAGTGCATTAAGAAAAGAGGTATAAATGCAGCTTAAAATTGTTATATAAAGTGAACATTTCAAGAGCTATAATCACACATCGTGGAAGAAAATATTTGGTTTTCAAAAGGATGAATATGCACAAGTCTCTCTGGATTTCTTTCACTACAATGGCCGTGCTTTCTATTTTAGTTTGCTAGTGATTCCATAATTTATCTGCATCTCTTCAAACTCATTCTTCTTCATTTTTAATGCCACTCTTAAAATATTCCCATACATCTTTATAAATTTTTTATACGCAAAACAAATATAGCCACAGTAGGTCTATAATTTCGGACTTTTTGTCAAACATTATGAAGAAGTCAACTCTATTTAAAAACTTTAGCTTATAGGGTTCGTATTACCATCCCTGATTAAAGGTAAGTATTTCTCCTTTATAAAACATAGCACATCAAATTTCATACATTTCTAACCACACAACCATCAACTTCTTAATTAATGTAAAGTAACATCCTAAAGGACAAAATTGTTCCCCAAGGAACTAAGAAAACTATCAAACTTCTAACATCGTCACCATGAAAATATGGATTAATCTTATATATAAAAATGTCAGTTCAAATGTTAAAGAAAATCAAGTGAAAATTAGAAATAAAATACAGTGTCTTCTCGAGTAGTGCACAACAAAAAAGAAAAAAGTTTATATAGGCGAGGACAATTTTGTTCCCACGTTTTTTTTCTTTGAGTAAAACCAAAAGTAAAGTCAATAAGAGATATCGTCTCATCTAAAAGTCATGAGTTCGAATGAGTCATGAGTTCGATAGCATATCTTCCTCCTAGACAAAATCACAAGTCATATAATTTGTAAGTTTAATATATTAGTCTAAAATTTAGAATGGGATACTTACCTGTAATCATAATATTCAAATTAATGACCGTCTCTAATGCTTGGAATTTTTCCTTCTATCGTCATAGACCTCTTTGCGAAAGAGAGCAGTCTCACTGGATCCGTCTCACATCTTCCTTCACCTGCCCATCTGAGATTGCCGGTCTGGACAAACTTATTTGGATTCGCACCCGAGATGGCTCTTTTGTTAAGGACAATGGTAGTCTTAGTATTCCGAGTATCTCCAGCGCTGTATAATATTGTCCGCTTTACTTTTGGTTTCACCCAAAAAGCATCATACCAATAGAGATAATTATTCTCTCTTATGTACCATGGATCACCCTCTTCGCTAGTCAATGTGGAACTTTGTTTGCATAGCATGCAATCCCAACTGAAATCCATGAAAGATAATCTCTTGCCCAGCAACAACTTCCGTATCCCAATTTCTTGAAAGAGTTTTGGGAACTCCACTTCCCTAAAAAAAATTTAAGTTTTTTATTAAAATGAGCCCTAGATCGACACACAAGAAAAGCTCCAATGTCGTCTTACATTTAAATCTTCTTGCATTAGTCCCAACTGTTGTGTTCTATGCAATTCGGTGAAACTTTGGATCATTTATGTTTCTCCATTGCGAATACACAGACGCCATATGGGCCCTCCTCCTTGATGCTTTTGACCTCGGTACTGTCTTTTCTTGTCATATTGACAGTTTCATCAAAGAAAGTCTTTCCAGAAAGCTCTTAGGTAGATACCACACCTTATGGAGCAATGCGGTCGATTCCACTCTTTGGCATGTTTTGTTGGAAAAAAAGCAATTGACTTTTGATGGTAAGTCATCGGCTTTCATATCCCTTTGGGGACATGAAAATTACTGCTTCTACATAGACATCAAAATTCATCTTTTTTATAATTACCATATAGCTACTATTTTATAAAATAAAATAAAATAAAAGTCATATAAGATAACCAAAGTCAAAGAAAGAGTTTTTTTTTTAATAAATAAAGCAGAAAATGACATCACACAAATAAAGGAACCTCCCTCCTTTGCTAAACAACTCAGCGGAACAACGGATCTAGACCCACAGACCATTGGTTAAAGTATATATCTCTGATAAAAAAAATTATGGATTTGAATCTTCTCGCCAAATAATGTTGTACTCAAAAGAAGATAAAGATAGCAATATTAGCATATATTACCCTACTATGTTTGCACATGCCTTATATATCCATGAATATATATGTGTATGAGGAAAACATCTCAAAATTAATTGGCAATGATAAGTAACTCATTTATATTATAAACTTTTGTTAGATCTCCTATCTTTTCAATGTGGGATACTTAACACGTTCCCTCAAAATAGTGTCTCTTTTGTGTTCACCGATCTTGAGCCAAATCCAATTTTTTGATCATTTGCTCATTTGAGCTTTTGGCCTCTGATATCATATCAATATATATAGATTCCATCTCAAAAATAATTAGCGGTGGGGGAGTAATCCACTTATATTATAACTAACCCTGGTTACCTTCCTATCTTTTCCACATGGGATCCATAACAAAGTTCTAATATTATTATATTAGAGTGAAATTCAAAACCTAAAATCATAACGTCGGGAAAAAATATATATATATAATTTTTGAAAGGATAAATATGCATAAGTTTCTCTAGGTTTCTCTCACTCTACAATGGTCATGGTTTATCTTTTAGTTTGTGTCTATAATCTCTTTCTTTCCCTTTTTATTTTAACAATTGTATGGGTGAAGATCGAACCGTCATGAATGCTAATACACATGTCCTAATGACTGAGACTCCATCAGGCTCTCTCGTGATCTTAGATGCTGACCTAACATTTGTTTTAATTAAGTTGATGCAGTAAAGTGAAGGCGAGGGACATTTACTTCCATTAACTTTGTGACGATACACTTTCGCTCGCACACAAGCACAAGTAGAAATTAGAAATGCAAAAATGTATGCTTTGGAAGAGGCCGATATGGACATGGAGAAAGCATAGGAAATCCAAGCACTATGTCGCTGTGGGTCCTTAAAATAATTGACATCCCAACATTTTTAATAAAGTTATAGTTATTACTCATGTATAAAAGGGTTGAGTAATAAAATTCTGGGTCATTCTTTTTCTCAAATTTTATCTGCATTTCTTTACAGTTATCAAAAGATCGTCGAGTCGAATTTCACTCTCACATACATGTACTAAAAAAACTAGTAATTTATTACTAACTTTCTTATTTACTGATTATTTTTTAATTTTTTCTGTGTCATATTTCTCTCTCCAACCAATCCATTTGTCTCTAACTTTTCTCTTTTCAAAATTTTTTCCTCTCTCATTTTCTCTCTGTTTATATCTTTTATTTCTCCTTCTCGAACTTATATTTATTTTCTAATCAAACTTAACAGTGACCTCTTAATTTCCTTAAATTCCAAAGACATTAAATATTGGCATAAGAAACTTCTTTTACAACGGTTTCAATAATTTATAATAAAAAATCAATTAAATTAGCATAACCATAAATATTGGCATAAGATAAACTTCTTTAAGAACGGTTTCAATGAGAGGGATTTGAGTGCGTTAAGGAAAGAGGTATAAATGCAGGTTAAAATTATTATATAAAGTAAAGATTTCAAGAGCTATAGTCACACATTGTGAAAGAAAATATTTAGTTTTTGAAAGGATGAATATGCACAAGTTTCTCTGGATTTCTTTCACTACAATGGCCGTGCTTTCTATTTTAGTTTGCTCTCGTAACTTTCTCTCACGTCTCTTTTAATTTGCTATCGTATTCTCGCTTCTGTTTTTTTTTTCTCTCTCTCTTAGTTAGACGATATAGCCTAATTTTTGTTCAATTTGATGTTAGATTTGGACGAGAAGATTGGACATTCAGTTCCATTAACTTGTGATACTCGTTGCTCAAACGCTAGCCCAGCTGAAGATGAGAGCTGCCGACGTTCGTGCTTTCGAAACGGATTTAGAAATGGAGTATGCCTTCACAACCCAAAATCAGGAGTTGCAAGCTGTTGTTGTAGCTTTGAATAATGATTTAGAGATCCTCATATTCTTAGTAAAGTTATTACTCATATGCAAGAAAAATAAAGAGCTGAAAAACATGGTCATTTTCTCTTCACAACACACATGAAAGAATAATCATGAGTAATAAAATTCTGGGTCTTTATTTCGCTAGTGGATGCATGATTCTATCATTTCATCTGCATCGCTTCAAACTCATCCTTTTTAATTTTTAAGGTTACTCTTAAAATATTCTTGATGTGCAAAACAAATATAGCTACTCAACTTCTATAATTGAGACATTTAAAATTTTCTTAAGGATGAATAAAACATCGCTCAACACAAAAGTTTAAGCACCAACAAGTGAAAATTATAATAAATGGGGAGGAAATCGAACACAGAACCTCCCACTCTGATACAATCTTAAAGATGAATAAATCACCACTCAACCCAAAAACTTAAATGATGGATTGGATAAATTTAATTCATATATTGGATATCAAACAAATTTCAAGCATTCTGAAGATGTTGAACTCTCTAAATTTTCAAAATAGTCTTTGGTGGATAGGGTTGCTATCAGTGAGAGTTTTTTTTGTAAATATGCTCTACAAACTTAATTTCGAATATTATAATTATRAGCAATTATTTGTTCTTATACCAAGATTTGTCGATAAATTTTTCTAAATTATAAAATATCTATCAAAACTATTATTACTTTTATTCATCAAGATGATAACACATCAATAGTATCTCTATTTAAATTTCAAAATAAATCTACAATAACAATAATAAAAATTAAAACATAATATAATAATGATAATAATTATATGTATACAGTAGTTGAAATGTGATAGTCCAAGTTTTTACTAACGGTTATTTTAAAATAACCTAAATAATCAAACTCTAATATATGATGTAAAATTAATAAAAATATATCTCAGAGTTAAAAATTGACGGCAATTATTAGACTAWAAAACCACAAATAATTGAAAAGAATTTTTGGTAGGTTTAAAACAGCAAGTGGTAGCACAATTTARAAGTAGGTTTTAAATTTCTCACAAACTTATGTATTCTCTTATTTTTCTTTTTTTAAAAAATTACAAAATTTATCTTTTTTCTTTTTTCTTTTCATTTTTTTTAAATTGAAATGATTTATGATTTTATTCCTCTTTCACCACTCACGAAAATTTGAATAGAGAAAAAAATTTAGGAAAATCATGAAAAAAAATAGATAAACATAAATAAATAAAATGTCCATGTTGGTTTCAGGCGCATTGGAGAAAAATCACGGAAAAAAAAGGGTCAAATAAAAATAAAAAAGCACCATGTTCACTTTTGAACCGTGCACTTGAGAGGGCTTAGCGCCATGCCAACCACTGGGCCTAACGTGCATCCGCCCCTGGTTGCTATTACCATATCCTTAATTAAAGGTAAATATTCCTCTCCCATGTAAAACATAGCACATAAAATTTCAAATTTTTCTAACCACAACCATTAAGACCAACAAGAACTTAACTAAGTGGTAATTGCAGCGACGGATCCAGAATTTTTGTTCAGGGGACTTAATATAAAATTCATAAACATGCTTAGCAAACTTGATCTCAAACATACAATTAGAAATGATACATCGATATGTATTTAGTTTTTATATTTTGATATGAAATTGGTTAAGTTAAAAAAAATTCACAAAAGCTTCAACTATGTATAATAGATTGAACTTAAAAAAAAAACCTAATTAGTTAAACTTTCAATTATAAGTCTAATAAGCTGTGAAGATGATTATCTCCATTATGAGTGAAACTAAAACTGTGTAAAGCTAATAAGTATTATGTCCGATGTAGACAGTAACATGCTATTATTAGGTGGGATTTCATTGTCCGGAATCATAGAGACTTAGATAAGTTTCAATTTTCATGCCTTCTATTCTTATTACCCACTAAAAGTAACAAAAAATTAAAGATATAAAAAAAAATCACAAATTTTAGCAAAAATACGTTTAATGTCGTTTTTCTCTCAAATCCATCGCTATCTATTAGACATGTGATGCACATGAGAATATCTATTTAAAAAAAGTTTCAATTTATAATCCCTTAATTCTATTTTAATATTTAATTTTCTACTCTACCTTTTCGTTGGTAAATGTTAAATTTGGCTAATAGCAATCTTACTTGTCATACGTTTCTTTGTGAGGTGACAAAAATTTGGGGGAGAAAAATTAAACGTATAAGGAAAAGTCAAAATTCATACCCGCTTCTTAGAAACCTAGATGAAAAATTAGAATTTTTCYTCTCATCGATCATTGAATTCATCTGCTAAATCTTTATCAACTCATTAAGTATCATGACAAATAAAATTAYGGTGGACCACAACATCTACTAACAAAAAAATAATATAATTAAAACATATTAATATGTATATAAATGATTAAATTGAAACTTTCTAATCAATACAGACTTAAATTAAAAATAAAAAATAAAAGATAAAAAAAACCTAATAACATATATATCCTAACCTAACAAAAAAAGAAAAAAAAATCCAATCTATCCCAATGCCTAAATTTTGAATTTTGACGAGGACCATAATATTATACAAATACAATACTCCTCTATTTCTTCAAACTCTTTCAACAATGGAGCATTAAGAAAAATTCAGTCAAACTAAAACAACAATATYTGTTTTCCAATTGGACAGAAAAATTGGTAGTAATATCATCAAGTCTTCGGCCGGCAGCCCCACAGTTAAAGAAAACAAACACAACCATTTTTATTCTTTCTTTTTGTATACTTTCAACTTGGACTCGCAACCTTCTCATGGACATTTTTTTCTTTATTCAACGCTGAATTTCTTTGTAAAAACTTTGCATGAATTATCAACGCCATTATGAAGAAAAAGAAGAAGAGAAAAACAAAACTCAATTTTCCACCTTCCTTAATAATCTCTATAAATACCACTCGGGGCTCGCCCCATTATTATTGCTCAACATTGATTGAAAAATTTATTCTCTCTGTAGTTTTGTTTTGGCTGTTCTTTTTTGGCGTTATGATGATGAAGATTTTGAGCCTCATTCTTGTTTTTTCGCTACTGAGTAATGGAAGTTTGCTTGGAATAATGGTAGAAGCCAGGCCTCTCAATATGGTCGGCACCGCAGTTGCCGAGGATTTCTTTGCTGGATTATCCCTCGGAGCCAGCAAGCAGTCCGGTCCAAGCCCGGGCGGGGATGGCCACGCATTCACCAACGTCGATACTCTCGGCGGTATCAAGGACTCTGGCCCGAGCCCCGGGGTTGGGCACAGCCAAGTCTCCGGCCAGCACCACTGAGGATTCAGCTCCATGAATGTAAAAGCTAAGAAAAGAAAAACTATAGATTATACCAAGGGCAAAGAAGATTGATTTGGGTTTTTTTTTTTTATTTAATTTTTGAGTTCCGCGATATATATGCTTTTAACCATTAATGGGAGCTAGGTTAAGTTGGCAGATTGATTTGGTTTATAGATAGATACATTTGTTAGTTCATTTGTTTATTTTTTACTGTTTACCAAATAAAAATAAACTATTTTGTTTTTAGTTTTCTATCATCCAAAATTAAGCTGGTAAATACTGATTTTTATATATGTATTTCTTTATTTTGCTATCTAGTTTTTTGAATACATTTTAAAAATCTAATTCAATTTTTGGAAACTAAAAAAAGTTGATTTTTAAAAACTTTGTTAAAAAAAAGGCTAAAAATTAAAATGTGTTTGTAAGAGAGGTTAAAACGTACCAAAGGAATTGTGAGCAAATAAGCATAATTTTTAAAAATAGAATACTAAAAACGAAATGATTATTTAACGGCACCTTAATTCATCTTTTTTTTTTCTCGAGACAATGCTAGTGTTGAGATCATGTGGGAAATAATGTCATAATATGTGTTAAAGTTGCTCTCGAGACCTAGGTTATTTTACTTGATAATTAAGCATATCTAAAATTAAATAATAGTAATGTTCCTGTCTATTATGTTAGGTTAAATTATACAAGCTACCCATATGTTTCAATCATACTCCTAAACTTTAAGAAGTTTCATTTTTACCTTTTAACACTTTAGATTCGTTTCAAAATTATCCTTCGATTAACTTTTCTGTTAAAATAAAGACAAAAAAGAGTGACGTGACATAGGTAAAAAGTTTCAATTATGCCCCTTGAACTTTAGGGTAGGTTTCAATTATGCCCTCACACCGTTTCAAAAGTTTCATTATAATTAACCCTTAACCTTTGAAATTGTTTAAAAAAAACCTCACATTATCTTTCCTATTAAAGTAAAGACGAAAATATTATGTGGTAATTAGTTAAAAAAATAAAGGTTACACGTGGGTGTACTTTGGAAATGAGCTATATAAAACAGTTGTAGGGTTTTAGTCACATTCAAGATTATCGATTATGTTGGTATAATGGAGCCAAAACAGATATTCGTGTCCTATAAGGAAAATTATTTTTCAACACTACTACCAATTCTTACAAAGAGTAAGATATTATTGTCTAAGAATTACAATATTGTTTTCCTATAAGGATTGAGATATTTGACCTTTTTGTTAAGGTTTCATTTGTACAGAATCCAAATAAGAGAAACTTGAGTGGTTGTGGGCAATGTGTGAAAAAATGAGTTTGTATCTCGTAGATTTAGTGAGGGTATTTCCAATTGTGTAATCCTAGGTAGCCATTGTTAGGCTACTTAGAAATAAGATTGTAATATCTTGAGTGAGATCTCTATTGTAGTATTCCCAATTATAGTTGAACCTCCTCTTTCACACTGGACGTAGTCCCAAGATAGGGGCGAACCAATATAATCGTTGTGATGTTAAGCTTTTCTATCTCTATCTCTTATTCATTTGTTATTGTTACTTAGCTTTTAGCCTGTGAAAGGGGAAAATCAAATAGTTTCTGTTTGAAGAACTTACACGAAGATCAATTGATCTATATTTTTTTTCCAACAGATTAGAGGCAAAAAAAAATTTAGGAGATAGAGTTTCGGTTGGTATAATTACGTGGCAAGCTAATTAAGGTGAGAGAGTCTCATGCATTGGTAAAAATTAGAACCTCTTTTACTCGAACAAAAGTTTAAGGAGAGAGAAGCCAAAAGAGAAAGCTTCATAGTTCATGAAAAAATATGTTTACGAGAGAAAAGGTATAGAAGAGTGGGTCGATTGGATATGTGGAAGCCTACAACAACAAAGAAAAAGGCTATACGACGAAAGAAGACAATTTTCATACTCAAAAGGTAGGGAAATTGGGATTTTTGACCCCTTTCAATAACCACTCTGGATTTTTGACCCCCTTTTGTTTTTTACTTATTCATGACCCCTTCACCTCAGATTTCTGACCCCTCCCCTTATTTTATCATGTAAATTGATTAAATTGCCCTCATTTCATAATAAATGCATGAGATGGGGAATTAGTAACCCCCTATTTCGACTTTTTGGCCCTTCATCTTTCTGAATCGAGGCCCGGCTCGCGTCGTTCCAACAACCGGCGGGGAACACCTCAGTATACGAT
>NW_019104539.1:280447-306711 GCF_001995035.1 Momordica charantia | reverse complement strand
TTTATAGGCCATGGATAAGCATGTGGTGTGATTTACATGACACTAATAATGTCTAAAATTGAGACACATAGGGCATTATGATTTCAACACATGGTACATGGATAATGGAACATATGTGGTTATGAATAAAAGACACATAGAGAACATATGGAGCATGGATTTTGAGACACCTCAAAATTGGACACTAAGGAAGGGTTAATTGGCATCTATTTAAAAATTCATAATAGTTTAATATATAACAAAACGTTAGCTTGAAAATTTTTAAGAATTTCTAATAAACAAACATAATAAAAATTAAAGTACTTATATATTTTTTTTAAAAATATATATTAAAAATATGAAATATAACCTAAAATTCATTAAAAAAAAGGTACGAAATAATGCAATTAAATGATAAAATTGGTAAAATACATATATCTTGATGAAGTTTGCATATATACATCTTAATTTTATTTTTTTTGTTATTATTATTATTATTTTACTGTTTTGTCTCGTTTATTTATGTTATCATAAAATTAAGTTCAATTGAAAATAGTTCGTGCATTTGCACACGTGGTATCGAATTAGTTATAAAAAAGGTGTTGAGACTAAAACATATGTTAACTCATCTTAAATTTTGTGATTTGAAATTCAAGAAATTTTTGTGATTTGAAATTCAAGAAGTTTGAATTTTTTTTTTATCTTATTTGGAAAAGAGAAATATTTAAAATGATTGTAATTGAATTTGAGTTTTTGGTTGGAAAAGAAAATAAATATTTCATTCATACAAACTTTTAATTTTAATTTATTAGTTAAAAATTCAAAATATGACAATCCTAAGATAATTAATTTAACTTAAAATTCTTGAAATATCCTACAAAATCTTATCTTTCTGAGAATATTTATACTTGAAAAATATAATTTTGTTATATTTTATGATAACAGACAGTAAAATTCATTTAAAATCCATTAGGATATGGAACCACTTAGAATAATGTTGGGCAAACAAACATATCATCATAAATATAGTCACCCTCTCATGAAATAAATGAAAAAGGTTTTTCTATGTCTAAGTTTTTATTAAATAATTTATAAAAAAAGTTAATGACGAAGACTTAACTTTTTATATATATATAATATAAAGTCTAGAAATTAAATAAAAATTTTAAATAAGAACAAAAGTCCCAAGGGCAAAGCTATTTTTTTTCTTTTAATACACACATAGATTGATATTTTAAAATAAATGTTAAAATAATATTTTAGTACTCCATGGTTTGAGCTAAATCTTATTTGATATTTTAAAAGGGTTAATTTGGTTTACCTAGTTTGATCTTAAATTTAATTTAATCGTTAAGTTTTAAAAGTTCCAATTGGATCGGTATATTCAAATATCACCAATTATCTTTATAGTCACATAACATGAACATATAGCATGTTTTTATTTGATTGAGCGTGTTAGTTGACTATATTAAAATTTAGCGTTTAATAAACAATAGGAGAAAATAAGTATATTTTCACATGGGTAAAACTAAATCACTGGGAACCTATCGAAACTTGTGAAAACCCCACGAACATAAAATTAAGTTCAAAATTGTAGAAACTAAATTAAAAATAAGTATTAAACTACAATGATTAAATTGGTAATTTAATTGCCAAAACGAATATAGCTAAACGGTAATTGGCATATAGTTCCAACCAAGAAGCTGTGAGTTCGATCCTCCTCCCCACATGTTGTGCTAAAAAAAACATTATTCATTTGTGTACCCTACTTCTATAATTTAGTTCCTATGATTTAATACTTTATTAATATGAGTAGATTGAGATGTAATTTTTTTTTTTTAATGAAATAAGATGTGAATTTTAGAGATCTCTTTCTATCCATTTTATGATCTTCTTTATTCTTTATTCTTTATTTTGTAAATTAAACAGATTATTTGTATATTTGTTTGAACAACATTGAAATGGTACATGGGGGATAACTTTCCATATTAATATCTTACTATTCACTTTTTATACTTTCCTATTTTGCCCTTGTAAAATTAGAAAAATAAAAAAATCATCCTTTTCTAAGGCTAAAACATATGATCGGTTAAGTTGTAAGTTTGGTTCCTAAACTTTAAAAAGTGTATGATAAATTTTTTAATTTTTAATTTCGTACCTAATAGATTCCCAAACTTTTAAAGGAGCAATTTGTATATATGTAAAACAAGCATATTAAAACCAACAAGAACATAGGTCAGCGGTAATTGATATTTACTTCTCTCCTCGAGGTCGGAGGTTCGATTCCCCATATCCCCAATTATTGTACGGAAAGAAACAAGCATATTAAGTACACATTAGACTATATGAATGATACACTATCACTAGGGAGCCCCTCATTATAATTTCCTCTTTAAGATGAATTTATTATACATAAAATTAAAATTTCAAGAACTCACTAGATAAAAATTTAAATTTAAATTTTAAGGACCTAATAAACCACATTCTAAAGTTCAAGGACCAGACAATTATAAATAAAATGAAATTATCTTAATAAATAAAATTATAGCTTTCAACTTCTCATATAATTTTTTTTACTAAAATGTCCTTAAGGGATGTAGCGACTAGGGCCTTGGGTACGACCTACCTTGAGGTCTCAAGTTTGAGCCGTTCAAGCAACGAGAGTCACCTTACATCGATTCCAGAAAATAAGAAAAATGTCTGGATACTAAATTTAAATAGACATCATAACATTATTGTAGAGATAGAAATGATTATTTTTTTTCTTGGTCCAAAATAGGATTTACTTATATTTAAAAATTAACAATATATTTGTTATCCTTTTCATATTGTTCTTTTCATGGTTTTATTTTAGTTGCCAGCTGTTGATGAGGTCAAAGGGACATTGATTTTGGTCCTTTCTGCACAGCTTCCCCTGTCCCAAGTCCACGTTGACTTACAAAATAGGACCACTTTGATTTATAAACTCCCTCCATTCTTGATTTTGTATGATCTTCTTCCCCAAATAGACTGATCAGAAAGTAAGATCAGAGCGATGGCTGAGTTTCTATGGACTTTTGGAGTACAGGAAGTGTTGAAGAAGGTGGTGAAACTTGCAGCAGAGCAAATTGGCCTCACATGGGGCTTTGAGAAGGAGCTTTCGGAGCTAAGGGAATGGCTACTCAAGACTGAAACCTTCTTAACTGATATCAACACAAAAAAATTGCATCATGATTCAGTGAGGCTGTGGGTGGAGAAACTTCATCATCTTGTTCGTAAGGTCGACGATCTATTTGACAAACTTGTTTATGAAGATCTTCGACGGAAGGTGGAGACTGAAAAGATGAAGAAGGTACGCAATTTCGTTTTCCCTACTAAGAATTCTTTTGTCTTTCGTCACAAGATGGCAAAGAAAATAAAGAACATTATGGAACAATTAAGCAAACATGAGCATGAGGCAACTCGTTTAGGACTTGTTGGTGATGAATCCATAGAAAGGATGCAGAGTGATCTTAGCCAGATTCGTGAGACAGTCTCAGAGCCTGATGATTTTGAAGTTGTGGGAAGGGACGGGGAAGTTTCAAGCATAGTGGAACAGGTGATTGAAGCCAGCAATCGGCATGTTGTCACTATCTTACCTATTTTGGGTATGGGTGGATTGGGAAAAACAACTTTGGCGAGGTTGGTTTTCAATCATAAGATGATCAAAGAACATTTTAATGAAACTATAGGGGTATGTGTGTCCGAACCTTTCGATGTCAACAAGATTTTGAGAGCAATCTTACAAAATCTAAAGGGTCCTTCAAGTAGCTGTGACAATAGGGAGGTCTTATTTCGTGAGCTTAAAAAGGAGATGCATGGTAAAAGATATTTTCTTGTGCTGGATGATGTTTGGAATGAAGATTCTTTTTTTGGGAGCAATTGAAGAACTCTTTAATGAGAACCACTAGAAAATCTGAAAATAGTATTGTTGTGACTACAAGGAAGGAGTGCTGAAGTTGTCAAAATCATGGAACAAACACTTCATTGTCATCATCTAAGCAAACTATCTGATGATCAATGTTGGTCCTTATTTGTGGAAAGCGCAAATGCTAGTGGAGTGCCTATGACTTCAAATTTGGAGGTTGTTCGAAAAGATTTGGTTAAAAAGTTTGGTGGTGTACCCTTAGTTCCTCGAGTTTTAGGAAGTGCAATAAGATTTCAAGAAAACTATGACAATTGGGTGACAATGTTGGAAAGTGTAATCAGAACTCCGCTACAGTTGCAAGAGAAAAATTTTGCTCTACCCCTATTGAAATTAAGTGTGGATCATCTACCATCTTCGTTAAAACAATGTTTTGCTTATTGTTCAAATTTTCCCAAAGATTTTGAGTTTAAAAAAGAACAACTAATTCAAATGTGGATGGCACAATGATTTATTCAACTAGAAGAAGGAAGAAGCAACCAAACAATGGAAGATGAAGGAGATACGTACTTCAAGATCTTACTATCTCGTTGCTTATTTCAAGACGTTGTTAAAGACAGTAGAGGGAGAATCATAAGTTGTAAGATGCATGATCTTATACGTGATATTGCATGTGATGTTTCAATGGATCAAAAATTGCAATTAGATCCTAGAAATTTATCTGACGAGGAACTTTGGACAAATAGGAGCAAAAAAATTGCAAGTAAGTTGCGCATGATAGTTTGTTATGAAGAGATGCCTCACATAATAGAGAAGGTGATTCATCATAAGATTGCGAACTTTGTTTGTTTGCGTGTTTTGATGATGAACTCACGATCCATTTACAAGTTACCAGATTCAATTGGTAAGTTGAAGCACTTGAGATACCTCGACATTTCAGGTTGCTTAATACAAAAGCTTCCAGAATCTATTGTTTTGCTATATAATTTGCAAACTCCAAGGGTCGGATCCTCGCCCATTGAAAATCTTCCAAAGAATTTAAGAGAATTAGTTAGTTTAAGACATTTGGAATTCTCAAAAATCTACTTTGAAGACACCAAGCAAATGCCTCCACATTTGAGCCAATTAGTTCAACTTCAAACGTTGTCTTGTTTTATAGTAGGGTTTGACAAGAGTTGTACGATTGCAGAACTTGGTCCTCTTAAAAACCTTAAGGGCAGTTTGGAACTTTCAAATCTAGAGAGAGTTAAAAGTAGAGAGGAAGCCAGAACAGCAAAGTTGATGGAAAAGAAGAACTTACGTGAGCTAGTTTTTAAGTGGAATTGGTGCAATGAAAGAGGGGATCATAACAACCACAATGATTCTCAAGTGTTGGAAGGACTCGAGCCACACAAAAATCTTCAATCTTTGAACATCCAATCATTTCTAGGTGAATGTTTGCCCAACAAGATTTTCGTTGAGAACTTAGTAACAATTAGACTAATTGATTGTCAAAATTGCGAAAGGCTTCCAATGCTTGGACAATTAACAAACCTAGAAGAACTTCATATTGTTGGTTTAAATAATGTACAAAGTATAGGCAACGAATTCTATGGAAATGATCATTCCAATCAAAGGACAGCAATCTTCCCCAAGCTGAACATATTTAAACTCATTTAGATGGAGAAGTTCAAGCAATGGGAAGAAGTAACAGCTGCATCAAACATTACAACTTTTCCTCGTCTTGAAACCTTGGAAATTTCAAAATGTCCGATGTTATCGAACATTCCAGATGTTTTTGGTTCATGTGACGAGAATGGTGTCAAGCACCTTGAAATTCTGCACGTTTCAGAATGTTCCAAATTGACCCAACTCCCAAATGGGCTACAATCTTGCCACTCCATCCAACATTTGAGATTAATTGACAATTGCTCTTACTTGACCTTAAATTTGCCGAACAATCAAATGTTGTCTTGTTTAAGAATCAAGTTGCCAGAGAAGTTAGCCCACCTCACGAACTTGAAAGAAATGGACATTTTTGGGTGCATGATGCACCATGATCTCATGCACCTACGTCCTGTGCGTCCTGTTATTAGGCTTTCGTTGGTTGACGAATTAAGAAGAGTGATGGTTCAACTTCCTCAACATCACGATCATCTTGTTGCCTTGCAAGAACTGTCTATTCAAGATTTTTGTGGCGACGACGACGTTGAAGCTTTGCCAGAATGGTTGGAAAATCTTACGTCTTTACAAACATTGAATCTTTCATTCTGCGTGCGTATGAAAAACTTGTCTGTTCAAAGGGACCATGTTCATGTGCCTAATCGAATTGAGTATTCTAAATGTTTCTCAATGTCCACACTTGAGACTCGGCGAAGGCAACTGGAAGAGGGTCAAGCTTTCCCTTCTTCTTCCAGTAATTGATGTTTATGTTAATGACAAGCATTAGTGGTTCTATTTTTTTTCCTTTTTCAAGTTTTTCTTGTTTTTTCTTTGTTTTTAGTACAACGAGGGTGTGGATTCGAACTTATGACCTATTTAGAGATAAGTACTAATTATCGCTTAGAAAAACTCATGGGTAACCTTTTGAATTTTGCTCTTTGGATGAGTACGTGCATGTGTTGTATTATTCCGCTTAAGGTATGGTTAAGTTTGTCATGTTTGAACAGGAATGGCGGCCAATTTTCCCATGTTGACGCGTATTTGGGTCAAATCCTAATCTTTTTTTATTAAGTTTCTTTCTTACTATTATTATTTTGATGATGGTTATTTTTTTAATTAATTTAGTAACTCTGTACGGGAAATTTATCATTTTATTATAATTATCTTAAGAGTAATTTTGTCACTTAAATACAAATCTCTCTCTCAATTATCTAATTTTATCTCTTTTCTATATACTCTCTCTATCTTTATAAGTTTCTCTATATCCTTTCCACCCCTCTAATTTTCTCTCTCTTTCTAAATACTATTTCTTCACCTTTATAAATTTCAAATTAATTTAAATAAATGGTGATTGGAGTAAAGAATTTGAATGTGTGGAGAATAAGAGTTTAAGAGGGAATGAAAAAGAAAAAAAAAGGATTAAGAGGAATAAATGATGTTTTTGAGAGATAAGAAATTATTTGAGAGAGTGGCGTGGGGCAAGGGAATTGGTGGAATTTGAGGGATATGCACAGGAATGAGAGATGATGAATGACAAGATTGTGATCGAAGTAATAGAGAAAATGATTAAAATTTAAAAATAAATAAATAGAAAGATAAAGTTTGCATTTTTAAAAATGATTATGAAAATGAAAACATTAGAAATATTAAGATTTTACGTACTATCCGTAAAAATAATAATGTACAAAAATATATATTATATTTTAAAAAAAGAATACAAAAGTTAGCCATTAATAAAATAAAAGGGTTATATATATTATATTTTTAAGCATTGTTTTGTGTATTATTGTTCAAATTTTTCTAAATTTTTTTTTTTTAAAAGAACAACTAAATGAAATATGAATGGCACAATGATTTACAGATCTACAAGCTGAAGGAAGAAGCAACAAAACAATGGAAGATGAAGGCGACAGGTACATCAAGATCTTGTTGTCTCACTGCTTATTTCAAGATGTTGTTAAAAAATGACAGAGATTTTTGTTTTTTTTAAGCACCACTATTTATTACAAACAGATGATGTCTTATAAAATCGAGAGGTGATGTTAAGGATTCCACATTGAAAAGAGAGGGGACCTAAAATAGGTTTATAATAGACATGAGCTACTCCTTTCATCGCCAATTGGTTTTGAGATGGAACCATGAATATTAACATGGTATTAGAGCCCAAAACACTCCACGATGTTGAGGAGCACATGTTAAGGATCCCACATTGAAAAGAAAAATCAAATTACAGAACTTGGACCTTTGAAAATCTAATATTTAGTTTATTGAGTCGATCAAGTTGAGTCAAAGAAGAAGCCTAAGAGTGCAAAATTGGTAGAGTGGGAACTTGCATCAGCTAACCTTGTTTTTGGAGTTGGCCAAATGGAAGAAAAGATGAGGAGAATCACAAAGATTTTGAAGGGTTCAAGGATTCAACCGCCCAAAAATCAGAACTTTGGTCATTGGATCCGTTTTAGTCAAATGTTTTCTTGACAAGACTTTTGTTGAGAATTTAGTAGCAATAAAACTATCTTCTTGTCCAAATTTTGAAAGCTAAGGCTTCCAAGGCTATGTAATTAACGTACCCAACTTAGAGGACATTTTCATTATTGGCTTATATGAGCTCGGAAGTATAAGCAATGAATTCAATGGAATTAACGATTCCAACAAAAAAATATTGTTCCCCAATTGGTTGAAGAAATTTATGACTAAAAAGTATGAGAAGTCTTAAACTTGGATAAGTGTTCCAATTTACTTTAAACTTTAAAAAGTGTCAATGTGGCTTGAAYTCAAGACCTCCAAAATATTCTTTGAGGTCACAGACCTCCAAAACTATCTCTTGAGGAGGACACTAAGTATGAAATTAGTTTGTTGAGTATAAATGTTAAAGTTATTTTTAAAACAAATAAAAAAGTCATGACTTTATATATACATAATATAGTATTAATTTGTTCAAAATAAAATATAATTAAATTATCTATACAAATATAGAAGAAAGATTATGTGTATTAAAAAGTAACAAGAAAGATAATGAAAGTTATAATATTTATTAATTTTTTTAATAAAATTAAATTTCTTTTTATGAAAATATTTTTAAGTAGAAAATATATCAAATATTTTAGGGGAATTGTATTGGGTAGCAAATTAGTTTTATATATTTTACAATATAGTCCCTTTTTTTACATTTTCAAATATAGAAAATTTTTTAGATTTCTGATTTTGAATATTTTCGTATTCCCAAATTACCTTTTCCAGACATACATATTATAAGTATATCAGACACTCATATCAGTAATATATCAAAAGTATATCATACATTTATATTTCAAATATATCAAACTCTCATATGATCAGTAGTATATCACATACATACCCAGGTATATCAGAATATTATATCAATAGTATATCGGACGTATATTAGATATATATTACATAGAAACTCACATCAGATATATCAGAATATCATATCAATAGTATATCAGACGTATACAATACATATACAGTATTTAATAGGTTTTTTGTTCATCGTTAGGATTTTTCTTTGCAATCTAGGGTTCAATTTTTTAGAATTCCAAAAAAATCATACCGTATTTAATAGGTTTTTTGTTCATCTCATTGTTCATTCTATTTTAAATTAGTGAAGTGTTTATGTTCTTCCTTCTATTCTAATAAGAAGTATATCAGTTGAGTATATCACACTGATATACTAAATATAAGATATATTTTAGGTATACCAGTATTAATCTGACATATATAAGTGGATAGAGGGATGAAAATGTAGACATATCGATTGTATATAGGGATAAGTGGTATATAAGGATTAATCCGTATGTCGATGCTGAATCAATGGATAGAGGGATGAAAATGTAGACATATTGAGGAAAAATTGTTAACTAAATAACTTCTTTTATTATGAAAATAAGAAAATTAAAAACAATAAGAGTTGATATGGTTGTTAAAAAAAATGTATATAAAAACGAAATTTAGCTACTAAAAATTAGAAAGAAAAAAAAAACGGGTTTTAGTTTTATGGCTTTTAAGTTTCTACATTATTTTAAGTTTTATATTGGTTATTAAATGGTGTTAAGTCTTGCATACCTTAACAAAGAGAAACTTATGATCGTTTATCTCAACAGAATTTGCAATGAATGAGAACAAAATTTCCATTATTTGATGATGTTTTTACTAAATGGTAGTAACGAAGACTTATTTTAAACTTTGTAATCATTACATTTTACTCCTACGATTTCATCAATCTCATTTCTTATTCCGTGGACCTTACATTTATAATTACTACTCAGAAATATGGGGATTTCATCACTCTCATTTCTTATTCCGTGGACCTTACATTTATAATTACTACTCAGAAATATGGGGATTTCATCACTCTCATTTCTTATTCCGTGGACCTTACATTTATAATTACTACTCAGAAATATGGGGATATTGTGGGTGAGGAAACGACGAATCTATGTTTGAAGTTCTTAAATGGTCAGTCTGAATTGGCTCGGATATGAAAGATTTTCGCCCTATAAGTTTATGTAATGTGATTTACAAGCTTATGGCAAAAGTCCTGGCTAATAGGTTGAAACAAGTTCTTGATAAGGTTATTTCCCCCAACCAATCAGCGTTTGTGCCAGGAAGATTAATTACAGATAATGCGATGATTGGGTTTGAGTGTATTCATGCAATTAACAATAAAAGAACAGGGAAAGATGAAGTGGTCACTATGAAGTTGGATATGAGCAAGGCGTATGATCGAGTCGAGTGGGGGTACTTGAGGGGGGTTGTGGAGAAATTGGGGTTTTGTAGTAGATGGATTACTTTGATATGGATTGTGTTGAGTATGTTAGCTTCTCAGTCATTCTTAATGGTTTTCCTAGAAGGATTTTTATTCCTCAAAGAGGTCTTCGCCAAGGCGATCCTTTATCCATGTACCTTTTTCTCCTTTGTGCAGAAGGTCTTTCCACACTCCTTAATAAAGAGGAACAATTAACTTCGAAATTATTCAGGTTTGTGTATAAATAAATATTGCCCTTCTATAACCCATTTATTTTTTGCAAATGACAGTTTGATCTTTTTCAAAGCTACCCGTCGAGATTGTCAAGCTATTAAGAATGTTCTTCACTTTTATGAGAAAGCGTTGGGGAAAATTATCAACTTTGAAAAGTCAATATTTATGGCCAGCAAAAACACAAGTTTGGAGATGATCGATTATATCAAAGATGAATTGAAGATCAAGTATACGAACACTCTAGGGCAATATTTGGGGTTACCTTCGCAGATAACTCGGAGTCGATGTCAAGCCTTTAACTCAATTAAGGAGAGAGTTTGGAAGGTGCTTCAAGGTTGGAAGGAGAAAATTTTCTCAAYAGGAGGTAAAGAAGTATTGATTAAAGCAGTTGCTCAAGCCATTCCTAATTATGCCATGAATTGTTTCAGGTTACCTGTTAGCTTGTGCAAAGAAATCAATTCTTTATGTGCTAAGTTTTGGTGGGAATCATCAGATGAGACAAAGAAAATACATTGGAGGAGTTGGAAGAAGATGTGTATAAGTAAAGATAAAGGGGGCATGGGTTTTAATGATGTGAGCATTTTAAATCAAGCTATGCTAGCAAAGCAATGTTGGAGATTGATTAGGAGTCCGGATAGTCTTTTTGCGAGGGTTATGAGGGGAAAATATTTTATTCATGGTAACTTCATGAGGGCTCAAATTGGGAAAAAATCCTTCCTTTGTTTGACGAAATATAATGTGGGGCAAAGATTTGTTTGTAAAAGGCTGTAGATGGAGAATTGGGAATGGGGCTGCTGTTACCATAGGAAATGATCCATGGATTCCTCGAGAAGGCAATTGCACGCCAGTTTATGTCTAAGATGGGATGAATCACAATTCTGTGGCATGTCTAATGAGTGAAAGGCGAAGGTGGAATGAGAATCTTGTCCATGATAACTTTTGTGAGGAGGAAGCTGAAATGATTCTTAAAATTCCTTTACTGCAACAGAGTCAAGAAGATGAAATTATATGGAATAAAGACAAAAGAGGGTTTTTCATTGTTAAAAGCGCCTATCACTTAGGGATGGAATTGGAGCGAGCAAAAGAATGTTCTACTTCTAATAGCGAAAATCAAAAGCTGTGGTGGAAGAAATTCTGAAAAACTAATGTGTCCCCAAAGATTAAAATCTGATGTTGGAAGAGTTATAATGATATTCTTCCTTCTAAAGTTAATCTGGTGAAAAAAATAATTATTACTGATCTGTTTTGTCCTTTTTGCACGAAAAGAGAAGAGACTACTCAACATATCCTATGGGAATGTAAGGTAATTAAAGATATATGGATAAATTGCACCCCTATTGAAGCAAATTTTTTCTATATTTACACGACAAACTGGACTACAAAAGAGTATTGGGAGTAGCTAATTGATAAGGCTGGTGAAGAAGAACGTAGAAGAAGCATGATAATAGCTTGGCAGATTTGGGAAATGAGGAACAAATCAATTTTCAAGGGTGTTCATTCATAAACTAGAGACATTCAATTGGCGATTGACAGATACATAATCAACAGTGCAGGTCGAAACACAAATCTAGAAGGAAAGTCGACAAACAAGGACTTGCACCTGACAAGGCGAATTGGAGACAATACAGGTGCCCGATGGAAACCTCCCATGTCAAATTCATGGAAGTTAAATACAGATGCAGCATGGCGAGCTGAAACAAACACCGGCGGGATTGGCTGGATTTTAATTCATCAAAGCAGGCTGTAGAATTATAAGAGCGGAAAGAAATATTACTTACCTAGAGCTGATGGCTATTTGCGAGTGATTGCGTGCGATTCGACAAGAACACTGTCAACCAATTCACTTGGAATCTGACTCCCTTGAAGCCATTCATCTACTTCACAGACAGTGTCAAGATCAAACTGAAATTATTTGGCTTTTAAAAGAAATCTGGCAGATGATGGAAGATATGGAAATAGTTTCAATGAAACATATCAGTCGAGAGGCAAATAAGGTGGCCCATGGCTTAGCCAGACGAGTGATGGAAAACGATTTGAGGGAAGAGTGGATTTGTCAAACTCCCTCGTGGCTCGACAATTTAGTTTTTCCATAATTTGTTTTATGTCAAGTTGTTTTCTTCTCATTACCTCAAAAAAATTAATAATTACTACTTTAAACACTCTACCACTTGTTTCCTCCCTCTATTAATGGATCATTATTTTTTAATAAATTGTTTTACACTTTAATTAATGTTAATTCGGCCTTAATTTAATCTTTTTACTTTACAATTTAGATTTAGTTTCTGTTCTATTCTTACAATTTAGTTTCATTAAGTTTCAAGAGATAACCCTATACTTTATTTCAAAAGTGAATTATTTTCAATTGAATATATTTTAAAGTTTTATGTGCATGACCATTATAATGGTCCTGCAAATAAGACTTTGGTTCATCATGAAATCGTAAAAGCTTTAGAAATAGATCTTTTAACTCTTCATTGCTTCATCAAATTCACTGCTAGAACTTTGGATTTTTGTGACGTTAATAGACAGTAAATCACTGTTGAAATTTTAATAAAAACGCCACTAAAGGTAAAAAAACGCGTTTTTAGAGTGAATAAATGGAGATTTACGGAATTTTGACCTTTTTTAACCGTCACGAAAACTTTAGCAAAAAATTCGTTTTTCGTGACGTTTAAAAAACGTCAAGAAAGGGTGATGCACGTTTTTTGCAGGTCATGGTGGAGTGTTCTGAATTTTTTACTTTTCATGACATGTTTCTAACCGTCACAAGAAAGTCACGTTTTTTGTGATGTTTTAAAAAATTCACGAAATGTAGAAATGCGTTTTTGACGGGAAAAGATGGAGGTCTTTGGATTTTCGACGGGCCATTCCATGACGTTTGGGAATCGTCACGGAATGATAAGACTTGTTTTTGGCGGGAAAATCAGATTTTTTGGTTTTTTCCCGGCGTTTAAATCCTAAGATTCAAAAATGTTATGTGGACGTTAAAAACAATGGTTGTCATGACACGACAGTTGTATTTTCTCAAAATCCCATTTCTAATTTACAAATAATTCCTTCACCACCCTATCATTCTCAGAATATTTTTGTAACCTTTGTACGTTTTTTATTGAGAAAGAAACAGAAATAAAAAAAATGTATGTATTAAGATAAACAAAATATGAAACGTGAGGGAGAAAAAAATATGGCACATCTTGAGAATTGAGGAAGAACAAAGAAGAGACAAAATGTGGCATTTTCCTTTAGAATTGAGAAAGAATAAAGATAAAGAAAAATTATGGCATACCTTAATGATTAAGAAAATAAAGAATAAGGAAGAAGAAAATTTGTGGTGTATAATAGCTTGAGAATTTAGGAAGAGTGCTTTTTGTATAAAGAAAACAGTAAATGGAATTTGAACCATCAAAATGGCATAAGTTTAATTTTAAAAAATATAAATTGAAAAAATAAAATACTTTTCACCATCAAATTTCTTTCTTAAAAAAAAAGGAAATTAAACAAATTTGTTTGATGGGTTTTGGCCCTATATAAAGAGCCCTATCAACAACACAATAAGAACAAAAAATCCTAAACTCTTCTCTCCAATATTCTCTCATACCTTCAAGTAAGTATAACATTAAGTTTCATGTTTTTTTCTTTTTTTTTATTATTGTTTACCTATTATGTATATGTATTATGCTTCATCCCTCCTCATTCTAACTCCTTCTCTCGAAATCGATCGGAAGTTCAATCTCCTATCCCACGATAATGTACTAAAAAAATGATTAAATCCATTCTCTTCCTTACTGATATTGAATTCAAATTTTGTATTTAATAGGCTTACGTTCAAATTACTCATATGCAATAATCAACTTGTTACTTGTTAGTTCTTTGGAATAAAATTTGAGAAGCTTTTCAAAAATTAATCATGATCTTTAACAAAATTAAGCCCGATTTGAATAAGATATTATGAAAGATTATCTTCTAATTTAATTAGGAGATTAAGCAAGGATGGATGTATAGTTGGGTCATCGAGCCCCCGAACATAAAAACAATATTTAATTTGAACTTTACCACCCTTAAACTGAGTAATATCTGTTTTATTTTTTTCGAACAAATAACTGTTTTTTATATAAGGAAAAAAAAAACTGGGAGTGATTTTTTTTCTTCGAAAATTATTAACTTTTTATTTTTATATATAAGAAAAATATATATTATAACTTTTAGTTTCTTTTTTGAGTTTGATTTTTTTTTTGTTTAAATATAAATAGAAATGAGTGGAAAATATTTTAAATTTCTGTGAAGTATTTTTAAAATAGTATATTTGTATAAAAATATTTTTAGTTTCAGTAAATTATTTTTAAAATAATTTATTTTTATAAAAAAGTTTTATAATTATTATAGAGGGAGAAATTTTTATTTATTATTTCAAGTTCACTCTTTTTCTTCTATATTTACGCAGAAAATTTTGTTCTATGTTCTTTTTTTATAATATCATTGTGAGTATCGAGGTCAACTTGCAAGCACCTCGACTTAATCTCACCGGGTAGCTACTTGACCCTACAACATTTAATATAGAGAAAACATTAGAATTAATTCTTAAAATAGATGGCCATCATGGAGTCTAAAGTAGGGTTGGGTTATATTTATATACTTAGTAAATAAAAATTTGAAAGTTTAAGAATTTATTTTATTTTATATATATATATATATATATATATTTTGAAGTGCGGAGACCTATTTGGACATAATATTGAAAGTTTAAGGAGAAGAACTTGTAATTAACCAATTTAATAATAAAATATATAAACTAAATACATGTTAATATTAATGTGTTCAAATTATTTTTATTCAGCCCCTGAAATAAAGGTTTGAATCCACCACTTATCATTGTAATATTTGAGGCAAATTTTGTTGAGCATAATTAATTTTCAATAAAGCCGCTTGAACAAAAATTCTAGATTCATTAACTGAGATTAAGTAGCTATGGTTTTTCAATTCCAAAACTTCTTTCCCCTCCCTGCGACTCAGCATAAAAGTTCAATCAAATAAAATTGTTTGAGCCCGAAATTGATTGAGCTCGGACACGATTCAGATCGGTATGCTCAGGACGAGCTATGGCCAATGGTCGGCACCTTCCTTGAACAGTTTTTGAGACCTGCAACACAAAATTAGCACTCCGACGAGCAAGTTAGTTCTAGTCCGAGCTAACTTGCCGAGTTTACTTAGGATTGCGTACCTTGCATTTAAGGCAAGGGTTTCTATTTATAGAAACTGGGCCCGACAAGGATTCTGACACACCCTAAAATCGCGGCGTGTTGTCGGGCACGGAAGGGATACTGTTACGGACTCTGTATCAGCTCAGCTCGGCACTATGGGTCCTACCCTGACTGCCGACCTGAGTATTTTGGAGACGCTTTCTTCACTTCACCCGCGTGTTTAACCAACCCACCTTTTCTCGATCGTGACACGTGGCAGGTCAGGATTCGCCTCCAACAAAAATCATATTAGTCCAATGATGAAGATACATAGAAAAGTATTTATAATATTTCATAGGTTTCTTTAAATTATTTTTTTCTTCTTTTATCTTTAATACATATACCTCCGCAAACAGTATTGCATTTTGCGAGTATTTGACTCATGTGCATGTTTATAGCTAATTTTTCTTTTGATTTGATCCGACACAGTGGTTAAGGTATATATTTTCTTCTAGATGTATTTTATTTTGATTCAAACGTGAAAAATTTAGATTATTATCATCATAACATCGATGCTTGACAAGAAGCATTGTTAATCATTTGCTATAGCTCGACATTTTGAGTACGAAATGTTGCACTTTATGCATTAATTTATTGCACTGTTTTGATGTAAATCTACTTAGGGTATGTTTGAGATTGATATTTTAGCCTAGTTGATTTTGACCGGGATAAAATCACTCTTAAACATACCTTTAATTTGACTATGCTCAGTAGGTCAAGATACCTATGTTCACCAGTTCAAATCCTCTCATTCCCGCATGTTGTATTAAAAAAAATCTAAAACTATTTGGAAGTCTAATTTTCTATTTTTTTTTTTTCCTTTTCATAGTGATGAGTCGATTCTTAGATGGGTAAAACTTACATAGTAACCAAGATCGGAGAATAGGAAATTGTTGCTACCCACAACTTTTGTGATCATTTAATGAACGAGAGCAAATTATTGTAGGCAGCACAGAAATTTGGAGTTTGGCGAAATGGCTGAGTCCCTATGGACTTGCGTTGTTGAAAAAGTGTTGGAGAAGATCGCAAGTGTTGTAGCTGAGCAAATTGGAGTGGCAACTGGCTTTAACAATGCACTAGAGGAGCTGCACAAAAATCTTGTTGAGGCTGAAAATATCATAAATGCTACCACAAAAAAGACTTCACATGATGATCTACTGAGGAAGGGGGTGAATGATCTTCAGCTTACTGTTGATGAAGCCAATGATGTGTTGGACTTGATTGTTTATGAAGATCTTCGTAAAAAGGTGAAGTCACAAACCAAATGGAAGGTACCATTTTCCTTTTGCACATCTAAATATTCTCCTGCCTTTCGTCTCAAAAGGGCCAAAGAAATTAAGGAAATTCTAGGGATGTTATCAGAACATATGGACAAGTTACCTAAATTAGCATCTCTGGGCGATAATACCACAGAAACAGAGATTGATATGAACCAACTTCGAGAGACGGACTCAAAAATCGATGATTTTGATATTGTGGGTAGGGATGTTGAACTTTCGAGCATAGTGGATAGGGTGATTGATGCTACAAATAGACATGTTACGTCTATCTTACCCATTGTGGGTGTCGGTGGACTGGGAAAAACAACATTGGCGAAGTTGGTCATCAATCACGAGAGGATCAAACATCATTTTAATAATAATACCATATGGGTGTGTGTGTCTCAACCTTTTAACGTCAATAAGATTTTGGGAACAATCTTAGAAACTTTGAAGGATACTCCTAGTGGGTTGGAGTACAAAAAGGAGGTCTTACTTGGTCAACTTTACAAAGAGATGCGTGGAAAAAAATATTTTCTTGTGCTTGACGATGTTTGGAATGAAAATCGTCTTTTGTGGGATGAGTTGAAAAATTGTTTGATGAAGATCACTGAAAATTCAGAAAATGGTATCCTTGTGACTACAAGGAGTGCTGAAGTTGCAAAAATTATGGAAACACTTCCTAGTCATCATTTAGGTAAACTATCTGACGATCAATGTTGGTCCTTATTTCAAGAAAGTGCAAATGCAAATGGACTATCAATGACTTCAAGTTTGAAAGTTGTTCGAGAAGAGTTAGTTAAAAAAATTGGTGGCCTACCATTAATTGCAAAAGTTTGGGGAAGCGCAGAACAATATTTAGGAGACCCTGATAAATGGGTGATAAATTTAAAAAGTTTAGTATGTAATTCATTGCAAAACGAAAACAGTGCTACATCCGCACTAAAATTAAGTGTGGATCGTCTACCTAGACATTCTTTAAAGCAATGTTTTGCCTACTGTTCAAATTTTCCCAAAGATTTTGAGTTTACGAAAGAACAACTAATTCAAATGTGGATAGCACAAGGATTTATTCATCTACCAAAAGGAAGAAGTAACGAAACAATAGAAGATGAAGGAGATAGGCACTTCAAGATCTTGTTGCGTCGTTGCTTATTTCAAGATGTTGTTCAAGATGATAGAGGAATAATTGTAAGTTGTAAGATGCATGATCTTATACATGACATTGCATGTGATGTTTCAAATGATCATAAATTGCAATATTCCAACAATTCATTGGATGGGGAAGTTTGGACGGATGAGAATAAAAAAATTGCAAGCAAGTTACGCACCATAATTTATTGTGAAGATCAAATGATGCCTCCCATAATGGAGAAGGTGATTCATGATAAGGTGATGAACTTTGTTTGTTTGCGTGTTTTGAAGATGAATTCAAGGTCAATTTCTGAGTTACCAGATTCAATTGGTGAGTTGAAGCATTTGCGATATCTCGACATTTCAGGTTGTTCAATAACACAGCTTCCAAAATCTATTGCTTTGCTTTATAATTTGCAGACACTAAATATGGGAGGCTTGCTGATTAAAGATCTTCCAAAGAATATAATAGATTTGGTTAACTTAAAACATTTGCAATTTTATCCGTATCATTTTGATACATATAAAATGCCTGCATATTTTGGTAAGTTGACTCAGCTGCAAACGTTATCTTATTTTGTGGTTGGGTTTGAGAATGGTCATAAAATTTCAGAACTTGGACTTCTGAAAAACTTGAAAGGTAGTTTGAATCTTTGTTTTCTAGAGAAAGTTGAAAGTAAAGAGGAAGCCAGGGCTGCAAAATTGGTGGAAAAGGAGAACTTAGATGAGCTAGAATTTGAATGGAGTCAGTCTCATTTAAGAAAAGATAACGACAGTTACAAAGATTTCGAAATATTGGAAGGACTTCAACCACACAAAAATCTGCGATCATTGAGTATCGAGCGCTCGGCAATCAAATCTTTGCCAAACAACATTTTTGTTGAGAATCTGGCAGTAATAAGCTTAAGGGATTGTCAAAATTGTGAAAGGCTTCCAATGCTTGGGCAGTTAAGAAACCTAGAGAGACTTGAGGTATATGGCTTGCATAGTGTACAAAGTATAAGCAATGAATTCTATGGAAATGATTGTAACCAAAGGACCTTATTCCCCAAGCTGAGGGCATTCTTACTCTCTGATATGGAGAACTTAGAGCAGTGGAAAGAAGTAACAGTTGCATCAAATCTTACAACTTTTCCTTGCCTTGAAAGCTTGAACATTTGGAGATGTCCCAAGTTAATGAACATTCCAGATGTTTTTGGTTATTGTGATGAGAATGGTGTTGAGCACCTTAGACATGTGACTATTTCAGGATGTGATGGATTGAACAAACTTCCAAATGGGCTTCAATTTTGCCACTCCATTGAAGATTTGACAATAGAGGACTGTTCCAATTTGACCTTAAGTCTGCAAAATAAGAACAGGTTGTCTTCTCTAAGCATTGGTGGCTTACACAAATTGCCAGAGGGGATGGCCCATCTTAAGAAGTTGGAAGCAATGAAAATTAATGGAGGCATCCAAGACTATGACTTTAGTCCTCTCATGCACCTTCCTTCTCTTACATATCTTCATTTGTGTGACGATTTGGGAACTGCAACCCATGTTCCTCGACAAGTTGAGCACTGCACTACTCTGAAATTTCTAATCATTGAAAATTTTGAGCATATTGAAGCATTGCCAGAATGGTTTGGAAACTTTACATCTTTGAAAAGATTAGGACTTTACTTTTGCAGCAATCTGAAACAATTGCCTTCGAGAGAAGCAATGCTACGCCTCACCGAATTACGTGCTTTATATGTTGATAGATGTCCACAACTACAACTCGACGAAGGTGACACGGAGCGGGCCAAACTTTCCCATCTTCCAGAAATTGATGTTCGTTTCGGTTATCGTGTTTATAAGCTATAGATAATTCTTTTTAGCCCTTTTGGTAGCACCACCCTTTGGGTAAGTGTATTCAAATAATTCTCAGTTTAATTATTCAAGTTTTCCATTTACAAAACTATTGAAGATTCAAGGAAAAGAAACTATGATTGGTGTTATCCTATAGTTGTGACTATGAAGAACATTTTGTTGTAATTCATCATTTTGATGGTACAATTTTTTTTTTTTTGGGAGTCCCTTGCCTTGAGACGTTGCCCACGGTCTACACATTTTTATTTTTGTTTGTTTGTGATTTTAATTTTTCTATTAAAGTCATCTGGCAAAATATGCACACAAATGATGGCAGTCATATAGTTTATATTTCCATATAAATAAAAATGCAGTCGAATATAGTTTATATCTCCATGTAAATAAATAAATAAAAATATATATATAGTCGTAATAAATTTCATTATTTAGTAGAATATGTTAAGGAGTAAATTTGGAGATTATGAGAATAATTGAATATTTTGTAATAAATTTCATTATTTAGTATAATATATTAAAGAGTAAATTAGGGTATGAGAATGATTGATTTAGGTCCAGTAGGGGTGTTCAAGGAACCCGACGAGGGTTGGGTTGGGTTGAATTTAACATTGGGTTGGATTGGGTTGGAAAAATCCCAACCCGACCGATTCGGTTCAGTTCGCGGATTCGCTCTTTAAAAAATCGGTTCAACCCGAACCGAACCGAAATCATTAATATATATATATATATATATATCATTTTATAATTATATAATTACTTTCAATCTCAACCCTCCATTTGCTTTTAATCTCAACGCTTCATTTCCTTCCATGTTATCTCATGTCGCCGTCGTGACCCACAGATCTAGTCGTCGCTGTCATGAAGCAATTTCATATCTACTCGAGACCCACAGATCTGGTCATCGTCGTTGTGACCCACAAATTCAGTCGTCGCCGCTGTGAAGCACGTTCAGATCTACTCGAGATCCACAGATTCGGTCGTCGCCGCCATGAAGTAGGTTCAGATCTACTCTTTAGCCATAGATCTGTCTATCCCTCGTCCTTCGTTGCCGCCGTGAAGCAACCCGATAACCCAACCCGAAGCAACCCGAAATTTTAGGGTTGGGTTGGCCATTGAAATCGGTTTCCTCAGTTCCCTAATCTGACTAACCCGAAAATTCGGGTTCGTCCCAAAAATCCTTTTAACTTGACCCAACCCAACCCGTGAACACCCCTAGGTCCCACAATAATTTAATGTTTAGAAAATCAAATTTAGAATATTAATCTTTTACATTTAAATAAAAGACTAATTATAATAAATATAAATGTCATAAATAAGGACATTTAGCATTTCGAAAAAGTTTTAAATCTATGAATCTAAGACGGTAAAATTTGTAAACAATAACATTTGTGAAAATAAATTTCCAAAATAACTCAGACATTATCTCAAAGACCTTATCGAATATAAGAAAGCTCCCTCTTAATCTGGTTGGCAGCCATTGAAAAATCAAGTTCTCTAGAATCATTTTAGCCCAAGCATGCTATTTCAACAAGCGAATAATTAGAAGTAAAAAGAAAAAAGTCGAATCAGAAAATTTTGTAAGGCAGAAGTAAATTCAAGTTAGGGTTTAAAAGTTTGCTACTTTTTAGTGTTGGATCTGACCCGACATTACAATATATCTTTTTAGCCGGACAATTGAAACTTACAGTTTTTCTTTTTATATAATTTTAGCACTTTTTATGTTATCCCCTCATTGTCCGTTCATTGAAACACAGATTTGTTGTAGTGTTAGTTTCGGTTTGTTATATTTGTAATAACTTGCTTATGGTCTATTTATATCACAAGGTATTATTTACTCTTGATTATTATATATATAGATAGATACATATACATACATACTCATTCGAAAGAAAAAAAAAGAAAAAAATAGATGGTAGAGAGTAATCATGGACATACATTATGATCATATCAAACAAATCCAATCCAAACCCCATTGAGCTAATTTTTTAAAGTTATTATTTTTGTGGAATTATCAAAATATCAAAAAAGTGGGAATGCTAGCTGTGCCACGTTTTAAAATTTCAACTATCCTCTCATTCTTTTTTTTTTTTGTCCAATTGACGTGACAATTAAATAATAAAGACGAAAAATAATGTATTGATGGAAAAGAATTTTTTAGTCTAATTGACGGTTATATAAAAAAATGCATAGATTGAAAATAATTTTTGATATGTTTAAAAGATTAGGTAGTGACACAATTTAAAATTAGGGTTTAAATTTTCCACAAATTTATATATTATCTTTTTTTTCTTTTTTTAAGCACGGACATATTTGTATAGAAAATTTGCAATTTATCATTTTTGCTTTCAACGTTATGCTTCATGCAAAGTTTAAGCCCAAGGATTTAGGCCGAAGTATTTTTTAGTCTTAATAATTAACTAGATCTGTCAAAGGCATTTTCCTCTCACAGAGGTACTACAACTTAAGCATAATATGGTGCTTTGACTTGCCCAAGTACTGAAATTTTTTTGGCTTATTTAGCTTTTAGGACTTGCAGATTACTCCACAACAACCATCTCTTGTTGTGACAATCAGGTTTCTATCACATTGCCACTAATCTTATATTTCATAAACGAAAGAAACATATCAAGCTTGATTGTCACTTTGTTCGTAATAAGATGACGGTTGATTTTGTCAAATTCATGTCGATCGATCTGAACTCAATTCTAGTTAGCTAATATCTTTACTAAACATATTTTTATTACTCCATTTACTTCTTTATTATCCAAGATGGGTGTTGTCAATATCTTAGCTCCATCTTGAGAAGAAGTATTATAATATAACTAGTCACTTAGTATTAGTCTGTTAATACGGTGGTTAAAGCACGGCGTGATATGTTCACTACAACAAATTCGACTTTTAATGACCGGCATTGTCCATCACTAAAAGGAAACGATGACAGTCAGATGACTGTCATCTATGCAAGTGTCCTTATTTTTTTTTCAATGTCGCACGGTTTTAATGATGAACAATGTCCGTTGAAAACATAGGGAGATAAAATTAGGGCTTGATTTATTAACAATTAAGTTGTATTCGAATACCCAGTATGATGCTTATCTAAGTCGTTAACCCTAAATAAGAAAAGACTAATCTACCCTCAAAGACAAATAATAATAACAAAAATATTAGTGYTAACATTCCCCCGCAAACTCACGATGCTATAGTGATAAGCATTTAGAGTTTGTCAGATAAATAACGAAAGCAAGAAGCAGAGTGTGCCTTGGTAAACATATCAGCAATCAGTAGAGATGAAGGAACAAAAGGCAATGTAATGGAGCCATGTTGGAGATGATGGCGAGTGACATGAAAATCAATCTCAACATAATTGGTTCGCTCATAAAAAACTGAATTGCCTGCAATCTGAATGGCACTCTGGTTGTCACAATGCAAGGGAGTAGGATGACGAAGATAAACGCCCATATTTACAAGTAGCCAATGTAACCAAACAATTTCACAAGTAGTCGAGGCCATGACACGATACTCAGCTTATGTAGAAGACYGAGAAATAACATCTTGTTTCTTACTCTTCCATGAAATAAGTGAATCACCAAGGAAAATATAGAATCTAGTGGTTGACTTGCGATTAGTAGGATCACCAGCCCAATCAGCATCAGAGTAAGCGCGYAACTCTAAAGAGGACATGGAGGGAAACAAGAGGCTCTTAAACTGAGTGCCTCGAAGATACATGAGAATACGAAGAACAATAGACCAAYGAACTATAGTAGGAGTAGTGACCAACTCACTAACCACATGAACAGCGTGTGCAATGTCTGGACGAGTCACAGTTAGATAGACCAAACTACCAACAATAGTACAATACAAATTAGAATCTAACAAAGGAACATCATCCGACGAAGAATATCGGGCATTGGGCTCTAAAGGAGTATCAATAATCTTGTTGTCAGTGAGACACGCACGATCAAACAAATCAGTTATATACTTTGACTGAGATAAGAGATAACCTTTTGGAGAATAAGCGACCTCAATACCAAGAAAGTAGTGCAGCATGCCTAAGTCTTTCATAGCAAAATAACGAGAGAGATCAGACTTTAAAGATTATATTCCATCATAATCATCACCAGTAATGATCATGTCATCAACATACAATGACAACAAAATAYGACATGCACTTGTACATTTAACAAAYAATACGGAATCTTGGGAGTAACCTTTAGCAACAAGTCGAGCTTTGTATCGTTCAATAGATCCATCAGATTTAGTTTTAATCTTTTAGACCCAACGAGAGCAAATAGTACGTTTTCCAGATGGTAGTGGTACCAAATCCCATGTATGAGTCTGATATAGAGCGGTAAGTTCCTCAGCCATATCATTCTGCCAAAGTGGATCACAAACAGCCTCTCTAAAAGATGAAGGTTCAGAGAGATGATGAATTGAAGTAACAAAAGAAGCAAAAGAGTTCGAATAAGAGGAATATGCAAAATTTGGTAGTTTAGTGGACTTACAACTCGAGTGGACCGACGAAGTGGAGGAGCATCCGCGACCTCAGGAGATGATTGAGCAGCCATAGGAAGCGGAGAGTGAGATGTGGATCTRTCAATAATCAAAATACCAGATTCTGTTGAGCTATCAGTARGGGCAACCAGAGTAATGGATGGAGCTTCTTCAATGTCAGTATGGAATGGATCAATTGTTGGGTGTGTTGCCCTAAACTCGTAGTTTGTATTTATGTAAAAACAAATGTATTTTCAATAAAGTTTTATTCAATAAATTTGTTGTTGAATTCATAGCATTGCATTGTCCAAAATCCAATAAACTAAACATCCGAGGTTATTATCATGTAACCGGGACAATATATATACTGGGTATATATTTGATATACTAGGTATATATTTGATATACCCCTGATATACGAGTGGATTACGTCCCGTGAATAACCTAAAGGGTCTATAGTATATGGATAAGGCTGGGTACCTTATCCTGGCAACACCATGGATACGGCCCACTTTGTAAATGTTACAGACGACTCGATCCAGGTCGTTCGTGTGGAGGCATGTGAGTGGGGATATCCTATACAATGAGTTTGTATAAGACCGGACTGCGAAATAGTAAATCTTTAAATGTAACGTCGTTGACTAACATATTACTATTTCATAGGATGACMAAACAACTCATTCTCAAATCTGAGTTGAAGGGGTGTTAATCCCRGAGCGGAAACGGATTTTCTTTGCTGATTTTCGGGATACAAAATCGAGTTTTGAAGAAGAAAATACAAGGGAAATTCCAAACCTTTGAAGAACGTTTCTTCAGTGAATTCCCCTCGAACACCACCACCGGATCTTCCTCGCTATCCTCTTAGGTCTCGGGATCGTGCTTGTGGTAGCACCTTGATCGAAGAGAGAGAGAAATTGAGAGAATTTTTTAGAGAAATCATTGGGAGATACTTTTTTTTTCCTGTTCTTGTGTAACCTTCTTCTTCTGCTTCTCCAACATTTGGAGAAGAAGAAGAAGGGTAACTCCCCACGTCACAACACCTCCCACTCCCCTGCAATTTTGCAGGGGAGTTAATATTAATAATATTATTAATATTAATATTAATATTAATATATATATATATATAATATATATATATATAATATATATATATATAATAATTAAAAAATATATATAATAATAATTAAAATATATATATAATAATATATATATAATAATTAATATATATATATAATTAATTAATCAAATTAATTAATATAATTAATTATTAATTCAATTAATAATTAAATAAATATATATATACATAAATAATTAACACTTAATTATTTATTATAAAATTAGAATCATATTCTAAAACATTTCTCTCGTATAACCTATAGTTTTAATGTACATCTTATGCACATTATTTTTAACCTATAGTTTTAATATAAATCTCATTCATATTAATTTTATTTGAATCTCATTCAAATAATATCTCTCATAATATATAGTTTTAATTTACAGTTAACTATATATTATAATGTATCAATATACATATAATCCCTTAAGTAATTTGAACAATTCAAATTCTTCCAAAAATTTGATCCTCGTTTTACCCGTTATGAGCTAGCAAGGRGAYCTAATGGACCTACAGATCCGAAGCTCCAACGATGTAAGATTAATCGGTCAAACTCATTGACCGAGTTAGTCTAGATTCGTTAACTACGGGTCATTCCACTAAAGACCCGCAGTTGCACTCTTCTCACTGCAGAATGTTTTCGTGTCCATGGATATACGACCATTAATGACGAGTCAAT
>NW_019104539.1:240554-278380 GCF_001995035.1 Momordica charantia | reverse complement strand
CTGAAGGGTAATAAACCTTTCTTGGAATTCTGCATCGAATATCGAGCAAGCATCTTGTCGATATAAGTTGCTTGAGACAGAGCTAACGTTCTGTTCTTGCGATCCCTTAGAATTTGGATGCCAAGAACATACTGAGCTTCTTTCAAATCCTTCATTTGGAACTCAATCGCTAGACACTTCTTTATGTCAGTGAGATATCCTACATCATTCCCAATGARTAGGATATCATCCACGTACAACACTAAGAAGGCTACGGTGTTGTTGACGATCTTCTTATATACACAAGACTCATCAACGTTTTGGTCAAAACCATAAGATTTGATCGCAGTATCGAACCTTATGTTCCAATGTCGAGATGCTTGTTGAGTCCATATATGGACCGTTTAAGYCTGCAAACCTTTTGCTCTTGACCTTGTTCTATGAACCCTTCGGGTTGAGACATATAAATACTTTCTTCAAGATTGCCATTCAGAAAAGCAGTCTTGACGTCCATTTGTCATATCTCATAGTCATAATATGTGGCAATGGACAAAAGTATTCTAATAGACTTAAGCATAGCTACAGGGGAGAAGGTTTCTTCATAGTCCACCCCTTCCCTTTGTGTGTAGCCTTTTGCCACAAGTCTCGCTTTATAGGTCTGTACCTTTCCTTCGGCGTCTCATTTTCGCTTGTAGATCCATTTGCACCCTATAGGTTTTACCCCGTCAGGTTGATCTACAAGTTCTCAAACGGAATTGAAGTACATCGACTCCATTTYCAGGTCCATTGCTTTGACCCATTTGTCCTTGTCAGTATCTTCCATTGCCTTCTTATAGGTCAATGGATCCTCGACGCCGTCATCAGGTATGACAACTTGAGTTYCAGTTAAACCCACGTAGCGGTCAGGTTGTGACACAATCCTCCCACTACGTCGAGGCACCCTCAATACTTTAGGTGGATGCGACTGACGCAATGTGCTGGCTTCATCAACAACTCTTGTTGTAGTGCCAGTTTGATCAACAACTCTTGTTGACGTGTTTGTAGCCTCTTCGAAAATCTCGTTAATTACTACCTTACTCCGTGGTTTATGATCTCGAACATGGCCTTCTTCTAAGAAAGTAGCATTTGTCGATACAAACACTTTGTTTTCTTTATGATCGAAGAAGATACCACCTCTCGTCTCTTTAGGGTAACCTACGAATAGGCATACTTTTTAACGAGGTTCCAGTTTCTTCGGGTTAGTCATGAGCACGTGTGCCGGGCATCCCCAAATGCGAAAGTGACGTAAACTAGGTTTACGACCCTTCCACAGCTCAAAGGGTGTTTCAGAAACACTCTTTGATGGAACTATGTTCAAAATATAAACTGCAGTCTCCACTRCATAACCCCAAAACAAGTTAGGCAACTGAGCATAGCTCATCATTGATCGAAACATGTCCAATAGGGTTCTGTTTCTCCTTTCTGATACACCGTTTTGTTGAGGTGTACCAGGGGCTGAGAGTTGGGACGTGATTCCATGTTCCATCATGTAGTCCTGGAATCTCAAGTCCATATACTCTCCACCCCGATCTGATCGAAGTRTTTTAATGGTTTTACCTAATTGATTTTCAACTTCAGTCTTGTACTCCTTGAACTTTTCAAGGGCTTCAGACTTATGTTGCATTAGGTATAAATAACCATACCTTGAATAATCATCGATAAAAGAGATGAAGTATTCATACMCTCCTSGAGCTCTAACATTCATCGGACCACAAAGGTCTGAATGTATAAGTTCTAARGGCTCTTTGGCTCTATAACCTTTTCCAGTAAAAGGTCTTTTAGTCATTTTGCCTTCAAGACAAGACTCACATGGTGGTAAAGAATCGTCTTCTAACTCACTTAGAATGTCATTCTTAACCAACCTCCCAATCCTATTGAGATTAATGTGACCTAATCTTAAGTGCCAAAGATAGGTATCTTCCTTTTGAGAAACTTTTTGCCTTTTATTTCGAGTTCTAGCATTTTTAAACAACTCGGTATTTAAAACTGCTTTAGTTATGGTTGGTCTTAGCACATACAAGTTGTTTTCRAGCAAAGCAGAACAAATATTAACACCTTTTCTCGAAATGAACGCTTCATTCATATGAAAAGAAATTGAATACATATGTTCTAAAAAACTAGAAATTGAAATTAAGTTCCTTTTAATTTTAGGAACAACGTACACATTATCTAATAATATATACATATTCTTGTTTGTAAACAACTTGAGCTCCCCTACTGCCACAGTTGAGACGACCTCTCTCGTTCCGATCTTGAGAGTCATCTCTCCGGCGTCAAGCTGCCTCTAGGAACTAATTCCCTGAAATGAAGAACAAACGTGATTAGTGGTTCCTGAATCCAGTCTTCAGACGGAGTCATCATTCTCCACTAAACATGTTTCCAATACAAGTAAATCATATTTACCTTCGTTGGCTTTCTTCTTTTCGGCCAAGTACTTTGGGMAGTTGCGCTTCCAATGCCCGTCCATATTGCAGTGGAAACACTTTCCTTTCTCTGCAACCTTGACCTTGCCTTTCTGGGCAGCAACAGCTGAGTCAGGTTTAGACCCCTTACCAGCAGCCTTCTTTCTCTTAAAAGTCTTACTTCCAGAAGAAGAGGGCGCAGACCTGGTTCCAGAGGACGATTCTCTGTTGAATCTCTTTGAGGTGGCAACATTTGCCTCCCCTTCTTGTCTCTTACATTTCATAAGAGACTGATAGGTCTGCAGCTCGTTTAGGAGCGTGGTAAGAGTGTACTCCAGCTTATTCATAACCGAATTGSTGCGGAATGGCAAGAAACTCTTCGGAAGAGATTCCAGAATGAAGSTGACCTGACTCTGCTCGTCTATGACGGCCYCGTTCGACTCAGCCACGTTGAAGTGGACCATCAGGTTCAGAACGTGTTCTCGCACTGATGAACCCTCCTTCATGCGGGAGTTGTAAATGAACTTTAGAGCTTCATGTCGAGCCTGTGAGGACGGTTGTCCAAACATGCTCTGCAGCGAGTCCATGATCTCCTTAGCGGTGACCGTGTCCTCGTGCTTCTTGGCAAGCACATCAGATATGCTCGCCAAGATGTARACCTTGGCCTTGTCATTGGCCTTGATCCACCTGTCATAGGCGTTGCGTATCGCCACATTAGTGTTAGGCGCRGGAGCTTGAGGACAATCCTCTYGCAAGACGAACCTAAGATCATCTATCACGAGAATAGTRTTTAGGTTTGACTTCCATTGTTTGTAATTTTCGCCATTAAGTCTTTGCGCGGCTAAGAGTGCAATAATAGAAGTAGACATGCTGAAAGTAAAAACAAATCTATATTAGTTTCATGCATTAGCCTTTTAAACCCAATCAAAATTTTAGCAAAAGTAATTAAGCACCCTAACAAAATTKTTTTGCAACGACGCTTCAGTGATTTAGAGCAACAGCCACCGTAGGGCGGACAGGTACTCCTTCACTGAATTGAGACATTCTCRACTAAATTTTACACCAGAATAACTCTTATTCCTATAAATTTTAGTCATCGTTTATTTGGTCAGRAAATTGCTAACTAAATATTCTCCTGCCTTTCGTCTTTAAAGGGCCAAAGAAATTCAGAAAATTCTAGGGATGTTATCAGAACATATGGACAAGTTACCTAAATTAGCATCTCTGGGCGATAATACCAAGGTTGATATTAACTAGCTTAGAGAGATAGACTCAATTTTCGACCGGTTTAAGTTGTGGGTAGGGATGTTGAAGTTTCGAGCATAGTGAATCAGGTGATTGATGCTACAAATAGACATGTTACATCTATCTTACCCATAGTAGGTATAGGTAGATTAGGACAAACAACCTTGGCGAAGTTGGTCATTAATCACGAGAGGATAAAAGAACATTTTGATCAAACCATATGGGTGTGCGTGTCTCAACCTTTTAATGTCAAGAAGATTTTGGGAGCAATCTTAGAAACTCTGAAGGGTACTTCTAGTAGTTTGGACAATAAAGACGTCTTACTTCGTGAAGTTAAAAAAAAGATGCATGGAAAAACATATTTTCTTGTGCTGGATGATGTTTGGAATGAAGATCCTTCTTTGTTGGGTGAGTTGAAGAATTGTTTGATAAAGATCACTGAAAATTCAGGAAATAGTATCCTTGTGACTACCAAGAGTGCTGAAGTTGCAAAAATCATGAAAACACTTCCTAGTCATGATTTAGTTAAACTCTCTCACCATSAGTGTTGGTCCTTATTTCAAGAAAGTGCAAATGCAAATGGACTACCAATGACTCCAAGTTTGAAAGTTGTTCGAGAAGAGTTAGTCAAGACAATTGGTGGCATACCATTAGTTGCAAGAGTCCTGGGAGGGGCAGAACCATATTTAGGAAACACAGACAATTGGGTGACAAAGTTAAAAAGTTTAGTAAGTAATTCATTGCAAAACAAAAATATTGCTACATCCGCACTAAAATTAAGTGTAGATCGTCTACCAAAACATTCTTTAAAGCAATGTTTTGCCTATTGTTCAAAATTTCCCAAAGATTTTAAGTTTAAGAAAGAACAACTAATTCAAATGTGGATGACACAAGGATTTATTCATCTACCCGAAGAAGGAAGAAGTAACGAAACAATAGAAGATGAAGGAGATAGGCACTTCAAGATCTTGTTGCGTCGTTGCTTATTTCAAGATGTTGTTCAAGATGATAGAGGAAGAATTGTAAGTTGTAAGATGCATGATCTTATACATGATATTGCATGTGATGTTTCAAATGATCATAAATTGCAATATTCTAGCCATTCATTGGATGGGGAAGTTTGGACGGATGAGAATAAAAAAATTGCAAGCAAGTTACACACCATAATTCATTATCAAGATCAGATGATGCCTCCCGTAGTGGACAAGATGTGTCATATAATAGAGAAAGTGATTCATGATAAGATGATGAACTTTGTTTGTTTGCGTGTTTTGAAGATGAATTCTAGGTCAATTTCTGAGTTACCAGATTCTATTGGTGAGTTGAAGCACTTGAGATATCTAGACATTTSAGCTTGTTCAATAACAAAGCTTCCAAAATCTATTGTTTTGCTTTATAATTTGAAACAACTAAATATGGGAGGCTTAATGATTAAAGGTCTTCCGAATAATATAATAGATTTGGTTAATGTAAGACATTTGGAATTTCACCCCTCTTATTTTGTTTCCGAAAAAATGCCTCCACATTTTGGTAAGTTGACTCAGCTGCAAACGTTATCTTATTTTGTGGTAGGGTTTGAGAATGGTTGTAAAATTACAGAACTCGGACTTTTGAAAAACTTGAAAGGTAGTTTGAAGCTTTGTGGTYTAGAGAGAGTTGAAAGTAAAGAGGAAGCCAGGACTGCAAAATTGGTGGAAAATGAGAACTTAGAAGAGCTAGAACTTAAATAGACTTGGCATCTTTTAAGAAAAGATAATAAGGACAATCCGAACGATTTGGAAGTATTGGAAGGACTTCAACCACACAAAAATCTACAATCATTGAGAATCGAGTGCTCAGCAAGCAAATCTTTGCCTAACAACATTTTCGTTGAGAATCTGTCMGTAATAATTCTAGGGGGCTGTCTAAATTGTGAAAGGCTTCCAATGCTTGGGCAGTTAACAAACTTAAAGAGGCTTGATGTATATGACTTGCATAGTATTCGAAGTTTAGGAAATGAATTCTATGGAAATGATTGTAATCAAAGGACCTTATTCCCCAAGCTAAAGGCATTCTATGTCTCTGATATGGAGAACTTAGAGCAGTGGGAAGAAGTAACAGTTGCTTCAAATCTCACCACATTTCCTTGCCTTGAAAAGTTGAGCATTCGTACATGTCGCAGGTTAATGAACATTCCAGATGTTTTTGGTTCTCGTGACGAGAATGGGGTCGAGCACCTTCGTCTTCTGAATATTTCATATTGTGATGGAATGACCAAACTTCCAAACGGGCTACAATTTTGTCCTTCCATCGTACGTTTGGAAATAGAAAACTGTTCCAAATTGAGCTTAAGTCTGCAGAGGTTGTCTTATCTAAGAATTGAAGGCTTACACAAATTGCCAGAGGGGATAGCCCATCTCAAGAACTTGCAAGCACTGGCAATTTCTGGATGCATCCAAAATTATGACTTTTGCCCTCTCATGCATCTTCCTTCTCTTACAAAGCTTCATTTGTGTGACGAGCTGAAAAGTGCCACCCATCTTCCTCAACAACTTGAGCACTGCACTACTCTGCAATATCTAGTCATTGAAAAATTTGAGCATATGGAAGCTTTGCCAGAATGGTTGGGAAACCAGCTTACATCGTTGAAAGTATTATGTCTTGACTCTTGCAAGAATCTGAAACAGTTACCTTCCACAGAAGCAATGCTACGCCCCACCAAATTAAGTGCTTTCTATGTTGATGCATGTCCGCGGCTACAACTCGGTGAAGGTGACACGGAGCGGGCCAAACTTTCCCATCYAATTCCAGAAATTCGTGTTTACCTCCATCATATTTGGTTTTTTTGGTTCTTTTTAGGACCACCCTTGAGATAACTGTATGCAAATCTTCACTCTAATTATTTTAATTTTCCATTTGTAAAACAATTCAAGATTTAAGGAAAAGAAACCAAGATTGGTGTTGGCCAGATTATTATTCATTATATTTTATACCAACCCAACTTTTAGTTTTATAAGCAAATCCTCCTAATTGTTTTCTCAACAAAGTTTTTATGGCAGAGAATCATAATGAAACAAAAGCTACCTATAATTTAGAAAAGAACAATTATTTGTTAAATAAAAATGGAAAACATATAATTTAAACAATGGATTTGTTATTAAAAAGTGATACTAAAAACATCTTTATAATAAATATGAATAAAAAATATAATTAGAAATTGAAATATACTAACCATCAAGCTGTTGGAAATATATATTAAGTAGAGCAAATATAATGTGTTTAATATAATACACTACTCACAGCAAATATAATTCCAAAAATGCTTGAAAATTGCTTTAATTTAATACATCATAATTATCGCTACGCGTTATCATAAATGATAATATTATCTATCTTATCGAATAACTCTTTCTCATAATTCATCCTAATTTGTCTCCCACGTCTAATTGCGCAATTGAGTCTTACAATACTCATATCACAAAATATTTTCTCCATAGTAGTTGTTGTAATTGGTAAGATTAATGTCAATGTAAGCCACCGATAAATTAATGGATTAAAGTTATTTTTAGCTGTAATCACCATCTTTAATGCAAGATCACTAATGTATTAGTGTTAAGGATCCCACGTTTGAAAAATRAGGACTTTAGAACAGTTTATAATAGATATAAGTTACTCATTTCATTGCCAAGTGGTGGCGCAATTTAAAATTAGGTTTAAAATTTTCCATCAACTTTTCGTTTTTGAAAAAATTATATATTTGTATAGAAATTTTTGTAATTTGTCGCTGAGTCGAGCTTAATTTATATTTAATAAGTTGCTAAATTTTTTATTTTATGTTTAATAGGCTTAGTGGAGAGTTTGGTAAAGTTTCATGGCTACCTTTGAAATTTCTCTTTTCCCATTAGTCTACAACATGTTCTTCTCTCTTTTGACCCACCCACTGCAAAACTACACCATCTTTATTTTCTCTTTTTTCCCTCAAGCATCTGAACAAAAACATTACAAAATCTAGAATAAAAGGTGGATAAATGCGTTATTTGTTAAACAATTAGGATCATTATATATCTACTTTTTAAAGTAGGTATAATGCATTCTTTTCTTTAATACTATTCCACGTTCTTCAAGGAAAAGCAAAAAAGTTAGTWACCTAATTCATTATATCTGCCCTAAATTMTTTTCAACGATCATAAAATATTGTTGTTCCTTCTTTTATTTTTCTAAAATAAATTGGAGGCATGRAAGTTCGATCCTCCAAATTCGAGAGAAAAAATAGATATCAATTATTATTGAACTATATTCATATTAACATTATTGTCACGTGTGAAGCTATATTAGCATGTCTGAATTATATTTATAAAACTCTCTTTTTTAATCCTCTTTGACACCTATATTTATTTGTAGATACCTACTTAGGGAATGATTGTACCAACCCAAAAAAAATTACTARAAAAAGTATTCAATAGTCATCAAGTTGGAATGAGAAATATTAATATTAATTAATTATGCCATGGGTAGAAACGTAATTGCGAGAAAAGTGGAAAGTGGTATGGCAATTTAAATTTATGACTGAACTACCCTCTAAAACTTTAATTCCAAACTTAGTTTCTCACTTCTCTCTCTTAACCACAAAAATATCTTCAAAATTCATAAAAACAAAATTAATGTGAGAATTTGTCTAATTAAATTTGAAAAAATATGGAAAAATATATTTTTTTTTTGAAAAATTTATGGATAAAAATTGGACGATGTAGAATATGAAGAAGCAAATTATCTTTATACAATGGAAGAAGAAAACTTTTAAAATAAAATTAAGTTTGAAAATGGAATTGAAAGGATAGAATAAACTTTCATGCTGATCACCACGTCATTGCGAAATATGTCCTGCCAAATTTTATTAAAAATATTAATAGATATTTGTTCAATGGGTAGTTTTGATAGGTTKGTGAAAAGTGAAAATAATATTGCAACTTTTGAAAAGATGAGTATTTTAAAAGAAAAACAAATTTCAGCGGTATCTTTTCCTAATTTAACATAAGGGAACTCCTATCCAAAAAGGGGTCTGGGGTAGGTTTTGCGCTTACAGGCAACMTGTTCGTCAACAACAATAGGAGTGGCGAATACACGGGAGGTTATAGTTATTTTGGAGGAGATGCAAAAATTGCGGTTTTTAGTATCTACCAAATTTGATTAGAGATTGATTCGACTGAAGTGGCAAATTAAAGCTATTTGCAAAGGAAAGAAGACGATCTTACTGAAATAACGCAAGTAGTTAACGAAATATTGAATCTTAAGGATTCGTGCGGCGTCATCTAATTCAATAAGGTGGATAAAGATGGTAACTTTTGTGCCACTATCTATAGCTCACATATAGAGCCTTTGAATTTGAGGAAAGTGAATGTTGGTTGTCGTATATCCTAGTCTTTATGGCTAATCAAGACTTTTATATTTTTTTAATGAAGTATTTTCTTTCTTAAAAAATAAATTTTCACTAATTTTTATGTATTAAATAATATATACTAATTAATTAATTAAATTACCTACTTAATTGTTTAAAAGAGTCCTAACATTGATCAGAAGATCCTTTCAATTGGCTAGAATCCGTTACTTGAACGAAACTAGATCTTGTGGAATCATATTGAATATTTGACAAGACATTCCGTACCTTGCTAAAAAACCGATCCTTGTTTACCAACCACACATTGTCTAACCAAATCCAATTCTCTCTCGATATGTTCCTCAAAAAATATATTGCAGTTTTTTAATCACCACATTTATAAATCATTTTTTAAATAAATAACGCATATAAATGGTTTGATTGAAAAAAAACCAAGGGTTTTCAATTATTGATGATTACAATTATTTATTTACTAACATATGACAATTATTGATCGATGCTTTATTGGAAAACTGAAGAACTTATTCAAATTTAGAGATAGAAGTGATTAAAAGAAAAGTATTGTCAGCTTAGTTCACTCATATGATATTGTTTAGGTCACTGATTCAATATGATATTACAACTGTAAATTTCGATAGTTTGAAAATAGATATTTTTTTTCTATTTTACCTTCGTAAGGATTTCTTTTCAAATTTACTCTAATTCATTTTTAAAATAGATCACATATTCATGCTTTTAAATAAGTTCTTCGTTTTACCCCTTCATTTGTTCAGAATAAAAATTAAATCAAAGATGTTATGTTTTTTATATTATTTTTTAATTAAAGATATCATGAATTAAGAAAAAAAATAAACTTATTTATTAGGCTTATTAATCTGTTAGTAGATATGTTGTTGTATATACTGTGTAACCTTCTCTTGTATTTGTGGTCTATATAAGACCTTATTACATCAATAATAGATTAATGCACAGTTTAAGTTACTCACCTTCTTTTCAAGTACAACATGAGTTGGGTAACTCACAATCTCTTGATCTTAGTCGGTGATATATGCTAATTACCACTAACTTATATGGGCAAAACTTATTTACTTATTTGAAGTTTACCAAATTAATTTTGGTCGATATTAACTATATATCTATTGATATTAATTATTTAAAACTTACCTTTATTGTTTACTTTTTTATTCATAATATTTTAATTTTATTTTTTCCTTAAAGGAGACAATTTTTGGTTTTGGTGCTTTTCACGCGGCTTCCACCGTGCCAACTACCAAGTCCACGTTTACTTTCAAAGACAACTTTGATTTATAAACCCTATGTATTTTGGATCTTCTTCCCCAAATCCACTGCAATTTTCAGGAAAACTATAATCAGAGCTATGGCTGAGTTGCTATTGACTTTTGCTGTAGAGGGAGTGTTAAGCAAAGTGGTGACAGTTGCAACTGAGCAAATTGGGCTCGCATGGGGCCTGGAGAAGGAGCTAGAGGAGCTCAAGAAATGGCTACTCAACATTGAAGCCTTCTTATGTGATATCAACAAAAGCAAATTTCATCATAATTCAGTGGAGCTGTGGGTGGACAAACTTCAAGATCTTGTTCATGAAGCTGAGAATCCATTGGACGAGCTTGTTTATGAGCATCTTCGGCGAAAGGTGCAAACAGGAAAAAGGAACAAGGTACGTGATTTTGCATCCTCTTCTAATAATCCTTTGGTCTTTCCTGTCAAGATGGCAAATAGAATAAAGAACATTACGAACCAGTTGCAAGAGCATTATGGTAGGGCAGGTCATTTGGGAATTGTWGGCAGTGGATCCACAGGAACAGAGACTGTTATTAGCCAAATTCGAGAGACAGTCTCGGAGTTGGATGACTTTGGAGTCGTGGGGAGGGATGTTGAAGTCTCTAGCATAGTGAAGCAGGTGGTGGATGCTACAAATAGTCATGTTACATCTATCTTACCCATTGTGGGTGTGGGTGGGCTGGGAAAAACAACGTTGGCAAAGTTGGTCTTCAATCACCCAAGGATCAAACAACATTTTGATAAAACTATATGGGTGTGTGTCCGAACCTTTTGATATCAACAAGATTTTGGAAGCAATCTTACAAAACTTAAAAGGTCCTTCAGGCGCCTGCGATAACAGGGAGGTATTGCTTCATGAACTTAAAAAGGAAATGSGTGACAAAAGATATTTTCTTGTGCTTGATGACGTTTGGAATGAAAATTCTTCTTTGTGGGATGAGTTGAAGAATTGTTTAATGAGGATGACCGAAAAATCAGAAAATAGTATTGTTGTTACTACACGCAACGTTGAAGTTGCCAAAATCATAGAAACACTTCCTAGTCATCATTTGAGTAAGCTCTCTATCGATCAGTTTTGGTCCTTATTTCAGGAAAGTGCAAATGCAAATGGACTACCAATGACTTTAAGTTTGGAAATTGTTCGAGAAAGGTTGATTAAAAAAATTGGTGGCACACTATTAGTGGCTAAAGTTTGGGGAAAGACAGTACAATTTCAAGGAAACTATGATGGATGGGTGACGAAAATTGGAGAGTGAAATAAATGAAATGAGAACTCCAACTCAAGAGGAAAAATGTGTTTTAGAAATATTGAAATTAAGTGTGGATCGCCTGCCATCATTTTTATTAAAGCAATGTTTTGCCTATACTGTTCAAATTTTTCCAAAGATTTTGTGTTTGAAAAAGAACAACTAATTCTTACGTGGATAGCACAAGGATTTATTCATCTACAAGAAAGAAGTAGCAACGAAACAATGGAAGACGAAGGAGATAGGCACTTCAAGATTTTGTTGTCTCGTTGCTTATTTCAAGATGTTGTTAAAGATAGCACAGGAAGAATTATAAGATGTAAGATGCATGATCTTTTACATAAAATTGCATGTGATGTCTCAAATGATCTTAAATTACAATATTTTATCAATTCATTGGATGCGGAATATTGGACGAATGAGAATCAAAACATTGCAAGCAAGTTAYGCACCATAATTATTTATGATCAAAAGATGATGCCTTACAAGCAAGGGGAGGTGATTCGTGATAAGATGATAAACTTTGTTTGTTTACGTGTTTTGGTGATGAATTTGAAGTCTATCTATGAGTTACCAGATTCAATTGGTAAGTTGAAACACCTGAGATATCTCGACATTTCAAATTGTTCAATAAAAAAGCTTCCAGAATCTATTGGCGTGCTTTATAATTTGCAAACACTAAGGATGACATGGACGCCATCGGTAGATTTTCCAAAGAATTTTGGAAAATTAGTTAGTTTGAGACATTTGGAATTTCTTTTTTCCATTTCTGGATCAACGATACATTTGGAATTGCCAAATAATAGACCTGCATGTCTGAGCAAACTGATTCAACTTCAAACATTGCCACGTTTTCCAGTAGGGTTTGAGAATGGTTGTAAAATTACAGAACTTGGACCTTTGAAAAACCTGAGGGGTCGTTTGGCTCTTCACTATCTAGATCGAGTTGAAAGTAAAGAGGAAGCCAAGACTGCAAAATTGGTGGAAAAGGAGAACTTACACAAGCTAACCTTTTATTGGAGTCCGCTCCATGAAAGGAAACATGAGGATCATAATCACAACGATTTTGAATTGTTGGAAGGACTTCAACCTCCCAAAAGTCTACAAATTTTGACGATTGAGTCCTTTTTAGGCCAATGTTTTCCTAACAATACTTTTGTTGAGAATTTAGTGTCAATACTTCTATCTTCTTGTTCAAATTGTGAAAAGCTTCCAATGCTTGGGCAACTAGCCAACCTAGAGATCCTTGGTATTTCTGGGTTACACAAGATACAAAGTATAGGCAATGAATTCTATGGRATTAATGACTCCAACAAAAAGCCAATATTGTTCCCCAAGTTGAAGAGATTTGAACTCGAAGATTTGAGAAGTCTAGTGAGTGGGAAGAAGTGACAGTCGCATCAAATGTTACCATTTTTCCTCGTCTTGAAGACTTAAAAATTAGATCCTGTGAAGAATTATTGAGCATTCCAAATGTTTTTGGTTCTTGTGATGAGAATGGTGACATGCACCTTAAAACTGTTACTATCAGTGACTGTGGAGTATTAGGCGAACTTCCTGATGGACTAAAATATTGTGATTCCATCCAAGATTTGAGTATATTCCGCTGCTCTTGTTTGGCCGTGATATTGGAAAACAGTGGCATGGTTTATTCTTTAACATTCGTGTTGCCGCAGAAGTTAGCGGACCGCAGCGACTTCGAAATAGGAATTCGTGGAAGCTTCCTTAGGGATGATTATATTCTTGATGAAGAGCAGTTAGATTTGGTTGATGAGTTGGAAATTGCGAGCCTAGAACCATGGATTCGAGAATGTGGTTGCCTCCAAACTTTGCCAGAATGGTTAGTAAATCTCAAGTCTTTGCAAACATTGGATCTTACCTATGTCGTCCTTACCTTACCTAGTTGTGGACAAATTTGTGTTGGGATTGGTGGAGTCAAGACGACGTTAGAACGAGCTAGGGATGAGTCGGGATCGAACCGGGACGCGTCGGGGTCGAAGCGGGGATGAAAACAATGGAAAGCGGAAGCTGCAGGCTACACAGGCCGAGAAGGCAGCACCGCGGCACTAGGGGATAGGGCCGCAGCTCTGTCCAGATGGTACGCACAGACGGTTTTTTCCGTCCGTAGCGCTGTCTCGATGTTTATAAAAAGCAGTTTACTGGTTTTAGGGTTTACCAGCCGAAAAAGGGTCATTGTCCAGTCGATTTTGAGCCCTTTTTCAAAGGGTTTCGTAGTTGTTTCAAGGGAGAGGCTCGAGAATTGACAGAGGCACCGGGGCTCATCAAGATCGAGGTAATTAGATCTTCATTCTTGTGAGTTTTTCATTCTTGTTCCTAAGTATTAATTGTATAAAATACTTAGAAGTTAGGTGGCTTTTGTTAGGACTTTTAGGGGATATTTTTKGTGAGAGTTTTGTATCCAATCCTTAAACAATTATTAGTCAATYACCCAGAGTGGGAGACTGAACGTAGCCCTTAGCATGAACCAGTATAATTTGTTGTGTCGTTATTCTTGTGCTTTTACAGTTTTYTTTCTATTTGCATATTTTTTTTGTTGTGTTTGAATATTTCTATGGAATGGGAAATTATACAGGACCGTTAATTTCCCAACAATTTGAAGGCATAGATGCCAAAGGAGGCCAGGCTACGCCTCACCAAATAAAGTCTTTTCTACATGTGTTTTTCAATTTATAATCAACCTCTTGTGTTTTTCCCTCCTTGTATAAACTACTCTACTTTTAACTTAAATTCTCCTTTACAAACTTTGTAATATTGTTTCAATAAAAATTATACGTGATCGTGTATTTAGTTCATAATCCTAATATTTTCTTTGATCAATCTTCTATTCTTATTTTCATTTTTTTTTAACAATCATTGTCGTTCTTTTGTGAGGTGTAGGGATCAAGTTTGAAACTTTTTGCTACCTCTAGGAGGAAATAGAGATGTTTGTAAATCAACTAAGAGTTCGTAATTTGGTAACGTTCGTGTTTCTTGTTTCTCTTTCTTCATTTTTAATAAAGAAAAATGARTTGCATGACCTCAACATCCATGAGTTCAATTATGATTAAAACAATCCTTTTATTTATGTTTTGAAACAAATTAGAAATGTGAATAAGAAAGAACAAGTTTGTTCTTGTTTCCAAAATTTTTATACAATTTTTAGAATATTCCCAAAAAATGAGAAACAAGAAACATAGTTAGTTGCAAAATACTTAGATTTTTTAAGAAAATTAGAAACGAGAAACAAAAAACAGGAACATTACCAAACAGATCACTCGAAACTAGGTTCTACATTTTTGYTTTCCATATTAAAACCATTCTTCTAATTAGTTGAAGAACGATCCTTTGAGTCTAATATAACAACAATACTGCGTGCATTACGAATATTGATTATTACTTGTTACTGGACGACTAACCAATTCCTTAAAATAAAAAATATCCTCGTTTAATTCTAGTCATTGAATAAATAAACTTGGATGAATAACTAATTGATTTCCTTTCTTTCAGTTATTCCTTTCTCCTTTCCTAGTCTATTAATAACAAAACGGACTTTTCCAATGTAAAGCCTTAAATAATTTCTCTTTAGTATGAAAATAAGAATATTACAAATAATAAAATTTTATACCGTTGTTAGAAAAATGTAAATAGAATGGTACGAAATTTAGCTTTTGAAACTCATGGCTGGTAAATGAAATTTATATTTGTAAGTAAGAAGAGAAAGAAGATGAGGATTAGCGAAAGCCTAAAAAAGAAGATGAAAATAGTCAACCGAGCTCAATTAGTTGAGGCATAACTTGATGTTACTTGAGTAAAGAAAGTTCAACTTTTTTTTTCCTAAACAAATCTTGTATATTTAAGGTTAAATTATAAATTTACTTCTTATAGATTTGACATAATTTTAATTCGTTCTACTATAATGGTAAAAGTTTCAATTTAGTTTCTATGATTTCAATTTCATCTAAATAATTTTCAAAATTTTTAATTTAATATCTTTATCATTTGGTTAAACTAATTAACAAATTTAGTCCTAGCATTGATGACGATGAAGAGATTTTCCCTACCAATAGAGTTAAATAGATCATTAAATTCTCGCAGCTTTGTACACTTACAAAATTTGGAAATTTCAGAATCACATAAAATTTTAATGAATATATATTCTATTTCATGTCATTAGCTCTTTTTTTTTAACTAAAACATATACAACATAATATAGGGAAAGCTACAAGAGAAAAGTMATTCGTATAATTAACTATTTTTAATAATTTTATATTATTGAGGGWGAAAGTCGAGCAGGCAACATGTTAGATTCGATGGGTAACAATTGGTTGTAGGAATGACCACAAACTGTATAGGGCGTATGATCGACGGAGGACACGGCCTGGACACCTGCGGTACAAGAGGCGTGATGCATCCTGCAGGCGACAATCTACGGGACAAAGTGGCAGGTACCACTACCACGACCTTGGAATGTCCCCTAACCGTCCATCGAAATCTAGTACGACACTGCATTGTGTTGTGCCATGTACGGAATGTCCTCCTGATCGACCACGAGCACCTATAAAGGAAAGAACCGCCACGATCACAAGATAAGTGAAAAATCCATCACAAAACGTTTAAGATGCTCTCTGCTTTCCTCCTTCACCAACTACTAACTTGACYGTTGGAGAACGAGAATTGTTGTTGTAGGCTCGTCTGTCCATCAGCCACTTGTTCTGATCAAAGATATGTGGACCGCTCCGAATTTCAACATCAACGTATATATTATATTTCTTTTACCTCCATCTTTCACATGTGGATAATACAACCACTCCCTATTTTATTTTCTTTCTTTCTACAACATCAAATTGTGGTAGGGTTTTTGTTTTGTTTTTATCTATTGTTATTATATATTACTTATAATTAGAACCTCACGTATCGATTATAAATTACCTCAGGTATGCATACACTTTTCTATTAATATATATATAATTATTTTTTCCTATCTCAATATTTTATATTTTTTCATTTATATTATATAACCAAAATTTTATTCCTTTTTAAATAGGATGATTAAGTATRTTTAATTATAACCTAAATAAGCAATAATTAGACTCATTTACAAATTCAAATAATTTGGCTTCTATTACAAGTTTATAACAGGTCACAAATTCAAACAATTTTTTACCGGCGTACCAGAAGACTGGTTTATGAAGAGCAGCAGCGGGGTGGCCTCGATTGGGTGGTCCGAAATTGGGAGGGAAAAGTTCCCTCAATATATRTGACACGCTTGACTAATAGTTTCGTAACACCAAGTAATTAGAAGTCATGGCTATACAAAATCAAGATGGTRTGCACATTTACCTTGAAGCCCCTTGATTGAAGAAGATTTGACAGTTTGGGACCCTGTGTTTTGGGGATTTCTCTTCGTGGCTTCTTTTTGTTACCAAATTCTCGTTCGAAGATTACTTCTGATATTTCTGGATAAATATTACTTATACTTTTAATACAACAAGTGAGGATGAGTTTCAAATTCACAACCTTTTGGTCGGGATAGGAAATAACAAAAGTTCGACATTACATCGGTCTCYTCTATTAATTTCTCCTTTGAAATTCTTCTTTACAATACRTGAGAGTAAGAATTCAAACTCACGACCTTTTGATCAAAGACACATATCGTAGTCAATTGAGCTATGCTCACGTTTGTCTTCCCTTCCATATACTATTTAATTGCATGATGTTTTATTTCAATTTTTTTTAACCTGKCTATCATTATTTGATTTGATTGACATATTTTATTACTATAATAGGTTCCAACTAATTAAAATACTTATCACCAATTAAAAAGTCGATCACCTTGCATGTTGTTGTATTCATAGAAGAAAAATAATTATAATATATCAAGTTAACAATTAAGTAATTATAATGTCAACGATAAAGAGGGGTGAAAATCAAAATCAAAAGTTAAAAAACCTAATAAAAAGTTTTTAGAGTTAAAAAAAAGATAAAAATGAAATATCTAACAATGTTCTCCTTTTAAGGCCCAAGTCCTAACTCCTAACCAGACCTGTCTTAAACCCTTCTTCGTAAAACCTCCTTAAAACCCTATCCGAGCCGAGCTCTAGGTTTCAGCTTGGGGGTTTGATTTGCCTCGAATTTTTCTCTGTTCTTTTCAGGAAAATGGCGAAGACGGCATATKCCATGGGTTTAATTTCCGCCATTGCAGCCTCTGCATCTTCACCGCAGAATCACTCTGCCTATGCTGATGGCCCCTTCAATTTCTCTCCCTTTTCCGCTTCTCCTGCCGCCAATGTTCCTCAGCCTTCTCCTGCTGGACAATCTGCGCCACCGGGTTCTTCGACGCCTGCTAATCCTGAGCCGTCGCCACCCAAGGTTCGTAATGACAATCCAAGGACGTCGTCTTCTGGGTTTGATCCGGAGGCGCTGGAGCGTGGCGCCAAGGCTCTGAGAGAGATCACTAGCTCTTCGCATGCCAAGAAGGTTTCAAATTTTGAAGCTTTATAGCTTAATTTACAGTAGTACTGTTTTGTCTTGGTTTTCTTGGGTTTTAATGCGTTTTGGGCAGGATTATATTGTTCTCATATCTGTAAGGTAGTTACTGGTGTATATCTTGTGTTTTTAGTTGCTTGTAAGAATTTTTAGATGTTATTTTTTATACTAGGCACTCGCTTGTATTATGGAGATGGAACAGTGGGGACTCTGGAAAGGGGAAAAACTGCAAACTGTTTTTTTTTCCAACATCTCCTGAAGTTGGAAATCCGATAAGACACTGCAAGATATAGGCTTACAGCTTACGAGCTCTTAACTTATTGCTGGCGCTGATACTGATTATTTCTTTATTTTGCTTTCAAGAAGAAGGCATTGATTTGGGAATTAAAGAATTGCGGTTTTCTTGGCATTCTTCCAGGATGACTATATTTCAAACATTTTCAGTTCTCCAGTTTTTCTTCTCCTTCTTTCACCCCCGCATTCCATTGTAATTTTACTGCTTCTTATCATCTTATCATTTGAATATATAACTTTTTTTGGACGTTGCTGAAGTGTAATTTCAGTCATAATATGAAGAAACTAGCATGGAAATGGTGCTATGTTGATTTGTTCGGTTTTCCTTGAAAATCTTGTATTATGCTCTATGCTGACTTAATGTGGGGGTAGGCTTTTGAAGTTATGAAGAAGCAAGAAGAGACAAGACAAGTAGAGTTGCAGGCAAAAGCTGCTGAGTTTAAAGCAATGCAAGCTCAAGCTGAAACAGTATGTTGAATTTATTTTCTGTTCTTTCATAGAAACTTTTCTGAAGCTAATAGTCCGGCACTGGAACAATTATTTAAAAAGCTAAAGATACAGAGAGTTAGTTTATTTTTTCTTTTATAAAAATTAAACTCTATCATTTGTGTTGTAATATGACTTTTTCATTGCATTTATTATTTGAATTTACATCAAAATGTGAGGGAACCTTGGAACTGGTTCTCAATTATATATCTTTGAATTTCTAAGCTTATATCAGGATAAAACTTGTTTCTGTCTCAGACGAGAAGGCTCAATAGTTTGGTTGGACATTTTTGAGGAAAAAGGCACTCTTCTGTGTGTTAATCGAGTTCCTTATTTGTTTGCTGCATAGAATATGTACTTATTAAATTCTTGACAGATGTTTATATATTTGTTAATAGATATTTCTTTTTTATCAAATTTGAAACATGTGACAGAAATTAAGGATGGAAGAAGTGATGGTCTAGGATTTTAGTTYTGCTGATCTTAAGTTCTCAACTTGTTTATTCTTAGGAATAATACTTCAACTGATTATTTTTCTGACATAGGACTTATTTGTTTTGCTTATCTGCATTGTAGGAAAGGCAAAGGGTTGTATATGATGAACAGAAGAAATTAGCTCAGCATCAAGCACAGACTAAATCCCAAATGGCAAGGTATGAGGATGAATTGGCAAGGAAGAGGATGCAGGTAGGTGCTTGCTAACTTCTTATTTGTGGGTAGTTGTATAAATGTATTCAGTATGCAGGATTTTTGACGTGTATGTTTACAGGCAGAAAATGAGTACCATAGAGCAAGGAATCAAGAGCTTGTAAAACTACAAGAAGAATCATCAATCAGGCAAGAGCAAGCTCGTCGAGCCACAGAAGAACAAATTCAAGCCCAAAGACGGCAAACAGAGAGGGAGAAGGCTGAGATTGAGCGTGAGACCATCAGAGTTAGGGCTATGGCAGAAGCGGAAGGAAGGGCCCATGAGGCAAAGCTTGCTGAAGAGGTAAACAGACGAATGCTAGTTGATCGTGCAAATGCAGAGAGAGAAAAATGGATTGCTGCCATTAATACTACTTTTGATCATATTGGAGGTATTAATAACAATATTCAATTTAGATCAATAATGTATGTATCAAGTATTTAATGCAAAAAAAATATTTGGTCTGTATTCTCCCTGATATTATTATTTAACTATTTTGTGACAGACATGCTTTTTTACCTTATAAATTAAAATCATATGTACATTCTTTTAGACGATACTCTTGATCCATTTGTGTTCATTTCACTGTTCTCGTTCAATCCACCTCACCTGTTAATGGGATGCTTAAATCAGTGCTCAATCTCAACACACATTCACATCCCACAGAATTGAGGCCATGTCAGAAACAGAACTTTATCAGACTAATTAATTTTCTAGATGAATTAGTATCTTGAATAACCATCCCATCCAAATGGTTATCAATTCATCTTTTTCGAAGGAGCAGATARATGATTATCTTGATACATCATAAAGGGATGGGTGATCTTTCTTGCCAATTTAACGTTCTTGGAATATGATTTAATACTACGAGAAATCTCCTTCACATTAACCGTGGCTTGGGACTCTTATGCGGCCCAGTTGATGGATATTTATCTTAAACTTTTTGTTTTGGAACAGGCTAGTGACTTTATGAAATTCCCGGAAAAAGTGGTTCCATATTCATAAGTTGTGCCAAGTTACATTATATATTAACCCTCAACATTGATATGGGTGTTGCTATTACATATAATTGGTCTGATTTTCACATTATCCACACTTGCAGGAGGTTTAAAGGCCATTTTGACAGATCAAAATAAATTGGTAGTTGCTGTTGGTGGAATTACTGCTCTAGCTGCTGGGATTTACACGACAAGGTATGGTATTAATGCTAAAAGGTTTTGTTTATTTCTGTAGAAAATGTTCCCTGGAATAACTTGAAAGTCTCTTGCCTTGTGAGTCTTGACCCGAATAGTTTATTTAATTTTCTTACTACTTTATTTGCTGCATTTTGTTTTTCCATTTTTTAAGTGTTTATTGCCCATTTTGGGATAAAGACTTTTAATTTTTTTGTATTTATATTTTTCGATTTGAATCATTTGAAAGTACCTGGAGTTTGGATTTTTCTGTTTGGAGGTCTACTTTCTTTTGTATCCTTTCCTAATAAGAGGGAAGGTTCTTTGACAGATTCAGAATTTTGCTACTCTTTGGGGCATCTACGGCAGAAATTTTTTTTGGGGATAGGTTTTTGCTGAAGAGGGAGGTGCGGAGTTTTATTTACTACAATGCCTCGCTCTGTGCTTCCACCACTCTGACTTTAGGGCCAGTATTCTTTTGATTTTAGATAATGGGGGAGATACTTGTTATGGGATTACATGTTTTGGCCTTTATATAGAACTCTAGCCTCTTTCTTTGGGTTTTCTTGATGTCCTTTTCCTCTTGGTGCCTTGAAACCTCTTGTGTTCTTTCAATTTATTCAATTAATATTTTGTTTCTCTTCATTAATAAGTGAAAATAAAATAAAATCATTCAAGAATAAACTATATAATCTTCCCAGTCCCCAGAAGATGAGCAGATGGTTTTTACAGTTTCAGAATTCATTTGTCACTAAACAACTTCATGGAATATTTTGTAGAAGCTGACTTTTCGTTCATGAGGTTTCTTTTATGCTATTAGGAAGAATTGTTGTTTCAATTTTCATTGTGTTTTTTTTGTTACTTTTCTATGGTTATTGTGAAATGTTCGTGGTTAGGACAGGTTGCTTCACTATCTGGTATTCTACCCAAATGTGTAAATAAGTTTATTTCCTGCTGCTTGACTGACACTAGTGAGGCAGTCATCATGAACCGTATCCTGGCATATTTTATGCAGCTTTTATCATTTTATTTTCTTATTTTGTGCTCCTAAATTCTACCTGTGCATCATTTTAATCTGGTTAGTTCTATACCATTTGCATTCTGGACGGTCGTTCAAGTTTCATGAAATTTATGGTACTCAGCGTATCATTTTTTTGATCCCCGTTTGCTGACTGCAGAGCTTATGGCTTCCTCTTTTCCTTACTGTAGAGAAGGTGCGAAGGTGATTTGGAGCTATGTGGATAGAATATTAGGTCAGCCGTCACTGATTAGAGAGTCTTCTCGTGGGAAATACCCTTGGTCGGGATTGTTCTCACGAGCCATGAGCACTGTATCACGTGGTTCGGATAAGGGGTCTTCCTCAAAAAGTGGAAACGGGTTTGGAGATGTGATTTTACACCCTTCACTCCAGAAGCGGATAGAACAACTTGCGAATGCTACTGCAAATACGAAGTCTCATCAGGCCCCATTTCGGAATATGCTTTTCTATGGCCCTCCTGGAACAGGAAAGACAATGGCTGCAAGGGAGCTAGCTCGAAAATCTGTAAGAGTTCTTCTACATCTCTTGCTAAATTGTTGACAGCTTTAAAGTTCAGATTCAACATCAAATGTTAATATTTCTAAGCACGATCAAGAATGTTCATTCTGTTTGCTCTTGACAGAACTTCAAGCTCATGGTAGTATTATATCAAATGGATTTTTGGCTTTTAAAATGGACCTTTATGTGGTGAAGATTTTCACATTTTATTCCTAAAACTCTAGGAATCAGTTGATGTAGCCAAAGAATCCACTGTTTTGGCTATAACAAGAATTTTTGGAATTCCTTGGAGATTTTTGATCGTTCAGAGTGTTCTGCCTTAGAGGGAAGTGATTCTGGGTTGCAGACGAGTTGCAGCCTACCAACTCCAAAATGACATTTTCTTTTGATTCAATAGACAACTTGGATCTGGTTTTTATGTCCTTTCTAGTAGTAGTATACATACATTTCAGATTAACATGTGCAATTTCCTTATTCTTGTCAAGCATGGGAATTCTTGACTTTGAACTTTGTTGTCAGGCACTTGAACTTCTGTTGGTAAAGTTGATGATTTTCAGGCTAGTTAAATAACCAATTTTAGCAATCAATCTTTTGCTGATGTGATGAGAATTCCGACATTTTATTTTCTTATTTACTGTGAAATATCTACCATCACTGATTTTTWTTCCTATGCTCGTAGGGACTGGATTATGCATTGATGACTGGAGGAGATGTTGCTCCTCTGGGATCACAAGCTGTTACTAAGATACATCAGTTATTTGATTGGGCTAAGAAGTCACGGAAGGGTTTACTGCTTTTCATTGATGAAGCAGATGCATTTTTATGCGAGTAAGTCAAACTTGCTTAGTACAAATAAATATCCATTTTTCTTTATTCACTTATTTTTCTATTTCGTTAATCATGTTTGTAATGAGCCATAAATTATCAATTGTAAGGCTTCAATCTTATGCTATACATATATTGTTTCTCAAATCGTAGATCTTATGATCTCACAGAAATTAGTATTATTGAGAACTTTTCCTTTGCAAGTTTTCTGATTGAGGTGATGAAAATGCAATCACTATCACTGTAATTGAATATTGTCTCAATTTGCAGGCGAAATAAAACATATATGAGTGAAGCCCAAAGAAGTGCACTCAATGCTCTTCTTTTTCGCACGGGTGACCAGTCAAAGGATATTGTTCTTGCTCTTGCTACGAATCGGCCTGGTGATCTTGATTCAGCTGTCGGGGATCGTATTGACGAAGTCCTCGAATTCCCTTTGCCCGGGGAAGATGAACGCTTCAAGCTGTTAAAGCTCTATCTGGAAAAATATATAGCAAATGCCGGAGCAAGGAAGTCTGGTTTGTTCCAAAACGTTTTTAAAGGACAACAAAAGAAGATAGAGATCAAAGGGTTGACGGATGATATTGTTCGGGAAGCCGCTGCAAAAACTGAAGGATTTTCTGGGAGAGAAATAGCAAAGTTGATGGCGAGTGTACAAGCGGCTGTTTATGGCAGCGAGACGTGCGTGCTTGATCCGAGCCTATTTCGCGAGGTGGTAGATTACAAGGTTGCAGAACATCAACAGAGAAGGAAACTTGCTGCCTCGGAAGGAGGCGGTGTGCAAAATTGAAGGTACTTATAACGATATTATACAGGCTTAATACTTTCAGATGAGGAAAATTGACTTAATTGTGTCAAGTCCGTTACTTTAGAGGCTGCCCATTCATTGATGAGGGAAATTTTGTATTTCTCTGATGTGAGTTTCCATTAGATTTGAGTGGTATTGGTACCACTTAAAATATCATTTGTTAATTGAAGTTTTGGAGGTCATGTAGAAGATCCATAAGAGCTTCTAACAAGTTAAATGAAATAATGAATGCGTAGGATATGTTCATGCTGTGTGCAAATTAACTGTTCTTAACTCAAAGGATTAAACTCGAGATTGCGTAGAGCTTCCACTGATGGGTCGAATAAGTTTTCATTCTCAGTAATGCTAATGTCTAAAGACTCCCATACTTTTCTTGGTTGGGTCAATTCAATTGTCATTTTTTAGAAGTATTTCATTTATAATGGATAAGGAGTGTAGTTCGATTTTGTCTCTTATCTATCGCTAAAAATATTTGAAGAACATGCAAAAGGGAGACTAAGAGACGAATACCATAAATTTATGAATGTGCTACCATCTGTTCCACAGATTTACCAAAAATATAGGGCAGGTAAAAGAAAGTGGACAAGTAAACAAACGTATCCTCTCTTAAAAGAAAACATAAAATTTTGTTCACAAAATATGTCATTCTATCATAGGTCATATGTCTATCATGTCTTTAACTAAATTTTGTCAACATTTGTTTAATAAGCATATTACATGAAAATGATTCTAACAAAGATACCAAAATTTAAGAACTTAATTAATTTTTTAAAAATTCAAAGTTTAAATAGATAACTATCAAAATTTAGGATCAAGTTTATAATTTATTTGTCTTTTTTTTTTTGTCATACAAAATGATTCTAGTTGAAGGTTCATGGAAGTGGATATGAGATAAAGTCGAATTGGTGTCGACCATTAATAACGTTTAAAATCTTTCTCAATCAATTGAATAAAGAGTGCTAGTTGTGGAATTTGTTTGAGATAAAGTGATGATTACGTCGTACGATTTAAATAAAACATGAATTATTTTTATATATTTAATAAAAATATCATAATTACATAAACAATCTCTCTTAGACTAGGGGTCTCGTTAGCTCAAACTTCAAACTATTACAATTGTATCTCTAGAGTTAGATAATTATTATAATAAAATCCGTAAAAATAACTATTATAATTGTATCTCTAAATTTGGAAAAATAATTACCCGAAAATGAAACCGAAAAACAGAAGATTGAACAAGAATAAAGATAGATAAATGGGTGAATGTAGAGAAGAGACGAGAGAGGGGTAGTTATATATAAATTTCATTAATGACTTTCATTATATTTAGTTAGCTTATTGCTGTTGTTTTAGTTTTCTTAAAAGTTTTATGACTTCAATACATGATTTTTTTTATCGGTGAAAAAAGACATGGTAGTAGGCCAATGGAAGACTTCAAAGTTTGGAGAGTGCAAAATAAACCCTTGGCTAGAGCGCTTAGGCGCTGAATAAAAAATGAATATCTACAACGAAAATAGTGAAAATTTTCCCCAATACAGCAACGCAACAGGTAGATTATATTTATGAAATGGCTAAGAAAGGAAAAGGTACTCATTTCAAGCTTGCATCTTCAAGATATCAAAAACCTTTTATTGGTAATCAAGTCAACAAGATAAGTCATTAAACAAATGCATTCCAACAATGAAACAAATTTGGCAAAGACAATGGAACCCTGTTAAAGTGTGAGTGAATGGAGTTCTCAAATTCCTATTTATGCAGGCAGGAGTACAACCATTACAGCCATTGCATTACAGAAGTCAAATTTTGAAAAGGTAGGATATCGTCTTTCCAAGTTTAGGGTTTCTGGGTCGAACGATGACTTACAGATTTTCTAGTGGTGATGATCCTGAGTATAGCGCAGGCCACAGTACTTGCACACGGCGGGCTCCTCCCGGTCCAGGCATATGAACTCGATTGGATGCCCAAGGGCAGGATTGCTGTCTACAGCCAGTAACAGTTTGAATCCAAATAAGTAATAGAAAGTGATTTGCTTTGAAAATATGCACACATGAATACATGTACAGACTTACCTCCCTCACAAGCAATGATACGGCCTTCGACCTTGATTGGTGGAACCTCATTGATCAACTCCATGGGAGATTTCTTACTTGTATCCTAGAGATGGAAATAAAATAAAGTTTTCATATATCCTAGTGCATCATATAGGATCATAAAGAGTAGAATTTAGTACCAGAAACTGGTAGAATACTTCTTAAACAGAAACAAGTATCAATCTAAAAYAAAAGCCGGTGGTACAGGAAGAGCACACATGTTATTCAAACATGTTATAACTACCATGTCTCCACAATCAGTAGAACTTGATTGACCCTCAATAATGGTATAGAAAGTATTTTGAAGTCATGMCTAAGAAAAATCAAGATCCAAACGTGTCAAGCAATGTATCGATTATCAAAAGAGAGCTGTAATCAAAACTAGAAATGTGGGAAAAGACACGAAGCTTAAAAAGGAATTTTCCAGCTTAAAACATAGTCATCCATTAACAAYTATCATTGTTAATAATATAGTGAAAGAGAACCGATACATACGATTAACCCCAGTATAAAAATGAAGGGTTGCCAATTGGCAACACTCTGCACMCAAAATTAACTTTATTCGTAACATCTAATAAGTTTACTTCACCAGTGCTTGAAATTCCTAATATTTCAGAGTTGCTCTTAAAGTCATGGAATTGAGCTTATAGACAGTAAAAATTTTGACTGGTGTTTTTTTTATTTGAGAAACCAACATTCACTAAGAAGAATGAAAAGACACAKATAAGTTGGCTGAAAAGGCCAAACCAAAAGCGGGGAGTTACAGAAATTTACAACACAAAAACTCCAACTTTTGGTAATAAAAAAAATTACAATTACAAAATAAAATATGCTAAATCCTTAAATATCATCCCACCAGCTATCTCACCCCACTAACGTTCTTCTGTTCTTCAACTCCTCTCTAGTCAGATCTTTCATTTTTTCTCAGTGGAATTAAGGTTTTCCATCAAAAACTTCCTCTCAATACAGATAAACAGACAGAGGCAAAGAAGCCAGCCTGCCAAAGAAAGCTTTTCCCACACAAAAAGAAAATCCTGTGTTTATCCACTGTGTCGTGAATGCTCAACCCCAAACAAACAATCCAAAACTCTACCACAAATGACCAAAACTCCAGGAGAGAGAGAACATAACCACAAAACACAATTTAGATCATCTGCCCCTGCACCTACACAAGACACCAATTCGAGCTCAAGAGGAGGCACTCTGCAAATGATTGGGAGCAAGATATGTATAAAAATGTCACTTCACAATAAATATGTGGGATAGATCTCTAAACTCTTTTGGTGTAAGCTTGGCTCAATGCATGGATTATTGTTCCATGATGGAGAGAAAGTAGTTCCACCTACATTGGTGGTAAATGGACAGTTTTGGGGCAAGCAGCTTCTTTATATGTTTGGTTGGAAAGAGATAGGAGGGTTTTCAAAACGGTTAAAGTATTTTTGGAAGGAGGTGTGAGGATTGACCTATTTTAATCCCTCTGTGCTTTTTTTCTTCCMTTTATCTGAATACAAAAGAAAATCTTAAATGATTCGAATAACAGGCTTGTGAAGTTCAATTAGGGGTTGAGCAGGTGACTACAAAGAGAAAGATATATAGAGAAACAGCTAAAGCTGAGGAACGGTTGTGAAAGATTATGTAAAAATATTCTACCGTATGTTCTCTGATAATCTTCAATTACATATAAAACCCACAGAACTTGGAGAAATTAAGATGTAGTCCAAACCCGGGAGGGAAGAGGGGAGGCAGACTTGTGAAAAATTACTATTTTATTTTGCCAAAAATGAAAAATACTACTTAACTAACGAGAAGAAAATTAGAACTGGATGAGAAACAAAAAATTTTACTAATTTAGATAAATTGTTTCGACGAAATACAAGCACCAAAAAGTTTAGCTTCCATCAATGCCTCCGAAGAACAAGTTCTTTTTCAACAGATCATCAATCGATTCAAGAAAAAAAAAACAAAAACAAACGGCCACATTAACTGGGAGCCTTGGAGCCCAAGCCCTAAATCTATGTTTTAACAGTTCTCTAGTAAAGTTCGTAAGAAACAGAGACATTACCCAATTATAAGAGACAATACACAATCTGCAGACACATACTCAAACACCAGATATAACCAGTACATAGGGGATTGATTTGCGAGAAATTAATCGATACCTGCATCCATTTGGCGGTGTGCTGGCCGATTTGGTTGCTCACAAGACTCAGATTTCTAGCCGAAGATGGAAATTTGGAGGAAGATTCGATAATCGTTTTGAACAGAGTCGACGCCATTGATCCACCGATCAAACGCACTGCCGGAGACAGACGAAGAGGAAGAGGGAGCGCGAAGGAGAGCTGCGGTCAGAGCGAGCCAAAGCCTAAATTATGAAAAATGGATTTTGCCTCAAAAATTAAAAATAATTATAAGATTACATTTCAAAAGATCAATTAGTATTTTCCCTTTTTTTGTTTTTGGAAATAGATCAATTAGTATTTTAATTTAGGTTATTTGTTCCAAAATCCAATAGGGAAAAAAAATAAAAAAATTGATTCGATCAACTCATATCATAATTCAACAGCTAATAAAGTACTAATTAGTTATTACCATCTAAAAAATCGATAATTTAAYTTCCACTCTGGATTTGTATTAATTTTACCACTAAGTTAACTTTATAATGATTAAATTAAAACGTTAGATTAATAGTTCACTTTTATAAGTTAATTTTAAATGTTACAAACTATAGTGAAAGAAATCTTATTTACTTTGCGAGAAGATTGAAACATTTTTCTCTTAATTCTTACATATATTTGGTTGATTTTCTAATCGATTGAAGTATAAACAGTCATTTTCTAGTTGTATAAACTTAGTTCAACAAATTGGTGTTCAATCCTAGTTCTTAAACATATATTGAAAAAAAAAAAAGAATCTATTCTAGAAACTACATTTAAAAGTTGAACTTTAATTTAGAAACAAACTGAAAAGAGAAATGAAAAATATGATACAATCTTAGATCAAGCAGCAACATGAAGATTACACTCCAAATCGCTAATATTCCCTTGACAACTTCTTCCAGCACAATAAATAATTCTGTTCACAAGCTCATCAAACTTCCTCCCAACAGTTTCCAGATCCAACCGATGTCGTTTTTCGGCATAGATTCTGCTACTCGTATGTCACTAATTACTAAACTAAGCCATCTCGGTCTGCAAATTCCTTGATTATGTGCAAAGTCGGCTCAGCTAGATTACAGCAGTTAGATCAGCTGCTGTAATCTTTCACACACACGTATCTTTATCGAGTTTCAAGTCTTCGATTTCCTTAAAGCAACCTGGGACGGGATGTTTCTGCTATCGTTCCAAGGACTTTGATGAATATAATGGTCCAAGAGCCATAGATTAGAGCTCCTTCATGCATAATATTCATATCTATTATTCCCTATAGGTGCATCTTCTCAACTCCCTTGGCTTCTCGGTCGACGACAACCTGCTGGTAACGTAACAGTGGACCAGATCACTGAATAAGCTCAAGCTTTAAGCAGTCTCTAGCTTTGATCCAACTCGAAGGTCTTTCAAGAACAAAATGCTCAAACTTTTCATGGAATTCAAAATATTCAATGCTTCAACCTCTTTTCCTGCAGMCCTATAAAAATGCACGGCTGCACTCATTATAAACCTGTCTCCTTCTGCATATTTCCATGTAGATTCAAAGAAATTGATGCCTTCTTCGACGTATCCRTAATCCAGGTAACCTCTCATCAAGCTTCGATTGCACGTAACATCGGGATTTAAACCAGCAGTTCGAAGTTCATCATAGACTCTTTCTGCTTTCCTTATCATCCCTGCCTTTGCCAAAGCTGAGAGCAACAGGTCGAAATGCGCACAAGATGTGGGAATGCCTTTTTCCTTCATAGAGTTAATGACTTCCTCAGCTTCCGAGTATTTGCAACTCTGTGTGTAAGCTCGAATGAGTGAGAAGTAGGAAACAGAATCAGGTAAAAAGCTGTCTTGCTCCATAGCTCTGAAAAGCTTCTCTGTTTCTTCGTGAAGCCCCACGGTAGCATATACATTAATCATGATATTGTAGCTGACCTGCATTTTTAAGTAGAGAGTCAGCACCAGATTTGTAATCAACACAATTCACAGGACATGCTAAGATACCAAAGCAAGACCAGTCACTGTATAAAGCATMTCATGTGCGACTCGAGATGAAGTTAACAGCTAACATCCATGTCAGTTTCTCTCYCTTCGACAAAAATCAAAATCATCCTCACCATTTTACAAAGGAGGTTCTYAAGGCAAAAGTGTATCACATGTTTGTTATGACAAGTAAATCTGAGCATAGTTAATSGTTTAAATACATTTCTACTTCCACCCAAGGATCAATCCCTACCCGTGATGTAATATTCTAAAATGAAAAAAAGTTCAAACATCAGAATTCACGAGTAGAAAATAACACAAAGAAACAGATGCTTTGCAATTGTATGGAACTGATGCACACTTGCACTAGAGTTTCTTGAAGAATAATGAATCTAATCTTATTAAAGAGRCCAGCACCTATTTATAGAGGCTGCCAGAGAACAAAATACGAAGTAAAGACAAGTTACCGTGTGGTAACTACTAACTGAACTAAAACAGAATATAAGAAACTAATAACTCAACAAACTTTAAAAATAACAGCTAGCTACTACATCAGGAACAGTCACAAGCACTTCAAGTTCTAGAAGCTAATCTTTCTTACTGTACAAGCCTGAGAGAACGTATGACTTATGAGATTACCATCCCGGGTTTAATCCCTTCTTCCAGCATTTCTTTGAACAGCAAGCTTGCTTCATTTGTCTTACCTACAAAGTATAACGGTGAACTAAGGATAACAGAAATATGTTGATTTGTATGAATATCATTACATTTGATAAGAATTTATATGATTGACAGTCTGCTTAAATTAGTACCAAGGCAAGCCCAAAAAAGTATCATAGACCATGGTAGAAGTTCAATGATATGTAATTTATCTTATAGGATTAACTTCATTTGAATCTGGAGTAGAATAATACCAGCCTTCCCATAGCAGCTAATCAGGTTTGTGTATGCCTTCTCATCAGGAGAGACGCCTGAGCTGCGAGCTGCATTAAACATCTCGATAGCCTTATCAAGCTTCCTACCACGTCCATAGACACTGGATCAACAAAAAGCCGATATTAACAGCGACGTCTTTTCCTATTGGATGTGGCAAGAAACCTCAATAGATCTTTTAGCTATTAGTTTAAATGAACTCGGAGTCATTTCAACTCATACCTAATCATGGTGTTGTACGTCTGAATTGATGGAACAATGCCAAGAGCAATCATGTGCTCAAATATTTTGGATGCAAAATGCAGTTTACCTGCAATTTAGAACATCATGTTATAATCAGAGTGAATGTTCTAACAAAAATTATTCATCACTCATAATTAATTAATATGATAGATGTTTAACCTGCCTCCAGCATTGCCTTGATAAATGTATTGAATGCCACTGTATCAAGCTCCAAGCCACATTTAATACTAGCACGTATGACATTCTCTGCCACTTGATGTTTTCCTGAAAATAATCTAACATATAATAATACAACCTCAATATCAAGAAAATGCATAGGAAATTCTAGAATGCAAACCCAGATAAACCATAATGTTTAATTGGTTTAGATTATGTGACAACTCTTAACACARTATATAGTAACCACTCTATGGGTTAGGTCGGGTTCGGTTTGGCAGTATCCATTCCACCAAGCCAATCAGCATCAAGCAGAGCAGTCAGCTCTAGCCTCAACCTCTAATCACTATGAGGCATGAGCTACAAAATTTTTCGGCGTTCAAWGGGAACTTCAACCTGGCAATTAGCTCTACGGATCTATTATAATACTATGTCACAGTTSGTAAAGTTTATTTTGCTCAAATATTGTTATGTGATTAATATAGCTTCTGTCTGTATGGGGAAAGAAASTTGTGTCAAAAACTCTATATAAATTAATACAGATTAATGTATATGAAATTTTTACAACCAGTAATTTCCCAATACTTCCACTTAACCAGTCATTTCATTCTTTTTTTCTTTTTAGCCTTTTAAATCATTTAAGAAGAAAATGATTTGAGCAGCTACAGGAAACTAATCGAACAAGAGTAACCAAAAGCAGAGTATGCTAATCTCTTTTATGATCTCCGTAACATACCACCAATAGTCAAAGTATTCACTATTCTGCTGACAGCAACAGCTCCAAGATCATTCCCTTTCTYGATTAGTTCTTTGTAAAGCGTGTATGCTTCTTCTGCTTTATCACATTTGGTATATGCATCAATCATTGTACCACAAATCAATTTTGATGTGGAAGAATCTGCAACTGCTGCAAAAATTTCTGCTGCTTGRTTTATTTTCTTCTCCTTCCCATACAAACTAATTAAGGAAGCTATAGTAGCATCATCTAGGCGGCAATCAAGATTGAGTAACTCTTTTGTAAGAGTTCCTGCTTTAAATGCATCACCTATAAAGTAATGAAATCAGTCAAGATTGCCTTCAACTGAAAGCATAAATATAAATCCATAAAAAATATTAACATACATTTAAAAATAAAGTGCAAAATATTAATGTACAAGAGAATCGAATCATTTTCTTGCCTTCTCTAATCAAATTAGTTACGAGTTGACTCACAACCATCATGCCACCTTTCCCAAGTATTAATTTCAGAATCTTGTTCCTTTTACCAACATCGCCATTTGCCAAATACAGCCGAAGTATCATTCCAAGAGCCATATAATCTGGTTGATCATAGCCTACAATTGCATTTTCTTTTATATCACCTCCATCAAGTTTAATCATAAATGAAAATGTCTCCACAAATTTATTATCAAGAAATGATTCATCCTTTCTCATAACTTCAATTAAAATCTTAGCATCTTTTAACATCCCCTCTTTGCAATAGACTCTCATAACCAATTTATAAAGTTCCTCATCAAAAACTACCCCATCCTTTCTTATCTGGGCTATAAAATCTTTAGCCTTTTCCACCAKGTCTAGTTTTAAATACAAATTGAGAATATTAAAACAAGAACGAGCATCAGGAAGTCCAGTTTTGGATAAAGCTTGAAATGTGGATTCCACAGACCTTATATCTTCTTTCATAACATAACACTGCAATGAGACTATATAAGAAAACCTTGACAACCAAATGTTTCTAGATTTCATCAACTCAATTATGTTTAAAGCTTTCTCAAAGTTCCTTGAACTGAGATGGACTTGAGCCATTGCCAAATAGCTTTTCTCATCTGTGAGTAAACCCAGCTGCTCCATTTCCTCAAACGTTTTCTGGGCGTCCTCATAAAGACCCAGTTTTCCATATATTCTAATAAGTAATCCATATATAACTTCATCAACCACCACTTTTTTGCTTTCCATCTCCAAAAACAGAGAAAGGGCTTTGGAATAATCTCCATTCTTGTAAAACAATGTCAGAAGTGAAGAACAAGTGTAGTTACTTGGAACGATTTCCTTTTCTCTCATGTCCTTGTAGAGTMTCAAAACTTCATCCGAGTTCCCTCCTTTTATGCTTAAACTAATAAGCAGGTTATAAGTCACCTCTTCAGGAACAAACCCACAGATCTTCATATCATTGAAAACTTTGAAAGCCTCCTCACTATGACCTTCCTTAACAAGTGAGTTGATAACTACTGTATAGGTAAATTCATTGAATGTCACTCCTATCTCTACCATCTGCCTCCACAGTTCATGGACCTTAGCATGGAGTCCCTTTTTCTGCAAAGAGGACAACATAAAATTGAAAACAGCAATAGAAGGTATAATTCCCCTATCCTTAACAGCAGAATAGAAAGACAACATAGCCTTATGATGTCCCCATCTGGCGTATGTACATAACATTGTTCCACAGGCAACTTCATCCGGTTCTAATCCAACTTCAAGCATCTCCAAGAAAGTTTCTTCAGCCAGCTTTATTTTTCCAACTTGCCCATATGTGCGCAAAACAATTGTGTAGACAATGACACTTGGGCGATAACTCAACTGTCCAAACAGAAGTCTACTATTACAACATATACAATCGATGAATGCTTCATGTCAAACTATCATGTAATATCAACATTCCAAGAAGAAAMCACAAGGGGCTCAACAGAATTTGAATTTAATCAATATCCAACAAAATCTATAAGTTCAAGTCACGTGTTGCGAATTGCGATGATATTAACTGAGACTGCAAAATTTGCACACTTGAAAATTCGTTTGTAGATCTACCTAATTCAAAGATGGGGATAATATGATCAAGTCATTTCCTCTCATGCTAAAGGAATATGTTAAAAAACGAGACATTTCTTTTTTCTTGATATTCGTTAKTGTCGAGACCAACTTGTACACTTCACCTCGACTAATCTCACAACACAGCTAATAAAAAAAAATATATAATTTTTAAGTCCTATATGGGTGATGGTGGCGGTCACAATTCAAACTCATTCCCTCAAAGTCTCTTTACTCTTTTTACTACCACCCTAGTTGTTAAGAACAAAATTTTTCATAAATATAGAAAATATAACCCCACAAACATTGCCCATAAATCTTTATAAAAAATAAAGCAATAACATTCTAAACCATGAAGAAGATAGAATTCCAGAAACCCCACCTGCAATTTCATCCAATCAAAGACATCTCTGRCCTGCCTCCACCCCTTCTGCTCCTTAAGCACAGTACACATCTCCCTAAAGGTCAATTTTCCCACAAAAGAAGCCATCTCCATCCTCATATCGTACTCTCCCTCACCTCTCTGCGACAAACTCCGCACGTGCCTAATCGCCGCCACCACATGCTTTCCATAGAGATGGCCATTTCGATCGTCCTCAAGGTACTGCACCATCTGCTCCGGAGTCCTCTTAATCCACTTCGGCGTTTGAGCTCTGGGGCCCTGATTTCTACGCAGAACACTGAGGTACTGGGCCTTGGCCTTGATGATTCGGCGGGCGTTGTYGTCGGAGAGCGGCTTTTTGGCGTTTTTGGACCTGGGTTTTGGCTTTTCGGGATTGCCATCGCTGAGAGACCACGGGTCGGGAGTTACCGATGAGTGGATGATGAAAAATTGGGGTTTTCTGGACTCCGATGGGCAGCGGCGGCTGCGATTTGAAATGGGGGGGAGTAGAATAGGAGTGAAGAATGAAGTCTTGAGAGACTCCATTGAGATTTCTAAGAAATTTGCCGCGAAATTTGTTGCTCGTTCGGAGATATCTGGAGTCGAGGTTTATTGGATAATAGAGAACTGTGGAGTTTTCAGTCAGAAGTTTCAAATTTCCAATTTTCAGTAATATCAAGGTTTTATTTTTAATTGTCATCTAATGTCGAGGTGTAAATTTTATGGCATGAAAATACGGATAAAAATGTTATTTTTGGGAAAATAATAAAAACAAAAAATATTTAAAAATTAAGAAAGAAATATTTCAACATTTTAAATAAATTAAAAATGATTAATATTAATATTACGTCTATGTTTTTTATTTATATTTTGTTGATTTTTTTCATATCTTGTGGATTTTTTTAAAATACTATAAAAATRTTAATTTATCCTTCGTGTGAACTAATGGACACATGAAAGTGACAATAGAAATATCGACGGAAATTTAATACCTTGAGTAAAATAGGGATAAAAGTTTTTTTTTTTTACTAAATATATATTTTAATCCTAATGGTTTTTCAATCTGGTATCTATTGTTTAAAAAGTTTTAGTTTGTCTTTTATATTTTAATATTTTTCAATTTAGTTTATCACTGTCGGTAAATGTTAAAATTGAAGGATGATAAACTTACACAACCTATGATACTTAGTAAATTGACAAAATTTTACGATCGATGATAGAAAAACTTGAAATTTTTACCAATTTCTTTAAAATTTGAAAGGGAAAATACAAAATTAAAAAGAAGTCATTCAAAGTGTGGGATTGACTTCCCTCCTTAATCCATAGAAGCACAATAGCTTAGTTGAGTAGAATCGAGGGTCGCATTGGTTGTTACATATCATTTTTTCAACTTCATCGATGTTAGTAGATAAAACCTAATAAATTTCTCCCCAATTGTTAATGTAATTACAATAAATTTGTTTTGATTTTGATTTAGTAGAAAATGATGTCTAACATAGTGCCCTTAGGCTATTTCTATAGGTTGTTGTCTACTATTTGACATTAATTATTTTCAAAGGAACAAAAAAAAAAGATTTCACATATTTTTCATATACTAAAGGTAGAATTGAGAAATTTAAAAGATTAAGGATCCGATCCATTGAAAATTACTAAGAAAGTAGAGATTATTTGATATATTTAACCTAAATTTTTTAACTAATTTGATCTTTATTTCTATTTACATGGCAATAAGCTAGTGCTGAGTAAGATTTGAGAAAATGGTGGGTTTTAGATGGATAGAAAATAATTCAATGATGATTTGTGAAATTCAAACTAATGAAACAAATTAAAACTTTTAAAATTATTAAGGACGGAATTGAAACTAAACTAAAATTATAATAATCAAATTTGAAGGGTCCAAACCATAGGAGCAAAATTGGTAATTWGACTTYGAAGCTCTTTTTTCTTACAAGAGAAAATGAAGTCTTTGAATTAAAGTTCAACGTAGTTGCAAAAAATGTGTTGATTTGGTTAGTGTTCTTTAAAGAACAAAATTGGCAGAAGGGTTGATAGTGATATGTCTAAATCCAGCTAAAAATAAGAGAATATTCTTATATAACTTTTTTTTTCTAAAGTTCAACGAAAGATATGTTCTGAATCAACTTTTTGAAGCAATTCATAATTATAAAGAAATGAAGATACGAGAGGGTGGAGATTCGAACGTCGAACCATCTTTTTGGTCGATGATATATGTTTTAATTAGTCGAGCTACGCTCTCAAGTTAGCATATTCTTAATCGACCTTACTATAATTTGAAAATTTTTTAATATGCTTACTATATCGTACGTTGATCCTACTTKATGAGAACTAAKGCAGGGAAAAATCCTTCTTACGTTTGGAGAAATATTRTATGGGGTAGAGACCTTTTTGTTARAGGGTGTAGATGGAGAGTTGGGAATGGAACTGCAATAACTATTGTCGAATCCATGGATCCCAAGGGATGGGAATTGTGTGCCAGTTTTCGTGAAGGAGGACATGCRAGCGTGTCTTATTCGAAGGGAAGGACAATGGAATGAGACACTTTCTGTGTTGAGGAGGYATAATTGATTATTAAGAGCTCGTTTGGTAACGTTCTCGTTTCTTATTTATGTTTTTTCATTTTCTTGACAAATTTAAGTATTTTGCAACTAACTATATTTCTTGTTTCTCCTTTTTTGGGGACATTCTAAAAAATGGTATATAAATTTTAGAAATAATCAAAACAAATTTATTCTTTCTTATTCTTATTTCCAATTTGTTCCAAAACATGAATCAAAAAATTGTTTCATCATACTTTAATCCATGGATGTTGGGACCATACAATTCATTTTTCATTATTAGAAATGGAGAAACAGAAACAATAAACAGAAACGTTACCAAACGAGCCTTTTAATACCTCCACTCATCATAGTTAGGTCCAAAAGAATTGGTGGAAAATATTATGGAATATCAAAGTACCTTGTAAAATTCAAATTTGTCGTTGGAAAAGCTATCAACATCCTATACAATCAATACATGAAAGGAGTGCAGCCAAAAACTTTAAATAATAATAATAATAATAATAATAAATTATGTGTTATAATTTAGAAAGGGTTGCGTAAGGAAAAGAGTGACCAAATAGTCAATGGGCTTGCTTGATAATAATTTTTGTTTTCATTTTCTAGTTTTTAAAATTACTTATATACTAACAAAATCAA
>NW_019104539.1:225246-239002 GCF_001995035.1 Momordica charantia | reverse complement strand
GTTTTCCACCCTGTTTGTAACAAAACAATTAAAATCTTCTTAGAAACATCTTAATATTTTTGTTGTTTCTTCTTTGTTTTTTGATTTTTGGTTTCCCATTCGTAATTTGGTAAGAAGTTAACATCAATGTACAAGTCCAAAGAGTAAAGGTTTCAAATAATTACCACTTCTTAAGAGAGATGTGAAGCCCTTCCAAGTCAATGCGGACCGAATAACTGCGGGCCAAAACGGTGCAACATTCTGAGACCAGTCTGCTGTCTTTATATCCTATTACATTTGCGAGTAGGGAGTGAGTTTGACATTTCTTTTTCGATTATTAGGCCCACATACATACTTCCAAGTCAATCAAATCTTAGAAATTAAAATTTTGAACGTATTGTCTATACAATTAGGTCCTAAACTCGAAAAAACTTTGGATGAAATTATAACATGAGACAAACTCTACAAACGAAACTTGTCAGATCTTAATACAATAGATAAGCAGCTACCGTAAAGTTCGAATCCATTTCTCCCAAAGTCTCTCTACTTCCTTAACATGCCTCCTCAACATCAATAAATAGGCACAATGTTCAAAGTATGACGAGTACTAATACCTGGAGGCCGTGGGACTCAAGTAACTTGACGTAATCGGCAGCGGAGCACCAAGCAGGGAGATAGAAGCCATCACAAATCTTCTGGAGGAGATTGAGCTCCCATGGCTGCAGGGCCTGTTCAGAGGGGCCAAGGTCTCTATGGCACCATGTGACTATTATTATGGTGCCTCCTGGGGCTGCAACTCTCACAAGTTCAGTAATGAACTGCAGAGTTTAAAAGAGGCATATCAACAAAACAACTGACTTTTCAGTGAATAGTGAAATGGAATTAATTGAAGAGAGAGAGAAGAGAATGAAAAAAAAATACCTTGGATTTGTCAGGCATGTGCTCCCCACTTTCCATTGACCATACAAGATCAAATTCCCCATCGGAGAATGGTTGGTTCAGGGCATCTGCCACTTCAAACGACACCTACCACTCACCAAAACAATCCGATTTTTTACAAACTTCCCAATTTTTCTCTCTTTCTTCTTTTAAAATTTTAGATACCAAAAGTATTTGACCTCAAAATCTCCATGTTTGGATAAGATTTTAGTCCTTCAACCCCCTTTTTTTAATCACTTACACAACAGGATAATTTATTTAATTGACAAAATTTTAGATGAAAAATTAGGCATCAAATTAAAGAAAAACTGGGGGAGGAATTAGATACTTTTTTTTTTTAATTACAGCTATCTTTACTCTTTAAGTAGCCTAATTCCTCTTAGACTATTATGTCAACCAATTAAAATTCACAAGGATATAATTAAAAAATATATAAACATGTATTTAACCTATAATATTTGATCTTAGAACTTCTAATATATATTAGTCTAAATCTTTTTAAAATGACACTTTTGGCATTCATATAATTTTGTCACTGTATATCCCTGCCATCCAGCTGCCATAACTATTTTCGTTACAATTGATAGCAAACCCAAAAATTTAAGGACCAAACCAAAATAACTCAACCAATTTAGTTTCACCTGAAGCTTAATAATAAGTGACTATGTAGTCAAAAGAAAAAGTAACACGTGGTGGTTGTGGCTGTGGGTGGGCACTTAATTTTTCCTTTTTTTTTCTTGCTATCAAACAAAAATACTTTTGGAAAATATTTTATTTCATTAAATATTTGGCTAATTCATTATTTTTTTAAAAAGGAATCTTTATTTTTGTATTTTTGTTTCTCTCGACTGTGATGATAAAATTGGTCTTTACTGACAAAGAGTTAAAAGAAAAGAAAAAAATACTTGAGGAAATAATAATTTTGTCCTCACTGTACTTTGACAATTAAGAGAGAGAAATATAAAAATAGAGATTTTTTATAAAATTAATAAGTTGTCAATTTTCTAATGAGGGTGAAGATAGGACGTTAAGGAGCGAAGTATTTTTCAAATACTTATTAAGGAATTAACATTAAATAATGAAATACTTAGGCTTAGGCTTCTTAACGGTGGAGATCTCGATTGAAAATTTGACAACTTTTATTTCTTTCTTTTAAAACATAGATCTATGTATTAAAAAATAAAAAAAATAAAAGTTGTCAAATTAGCGTTTCTAATTGTCAAATAAGGTTGCTATATTTCCAGATAGAAATATAAAACAAAGACTGTTTTAAAAAGATAATAAGTTGTAAATTTTGTAATGGCAGTGAAAGATATTAACGAGTCAAATAAGTATTTTCGGAACAACAGATCTCGTCATCACCACTGTTAAAAAAAATTAGAAATTCAGAAATATTTATAAAAAATCTCTATTCTTATGCTTCTCTTTCTGAGATTCTTTTTGCTTTTAGTAGGGTACACACACGAGTCATGACTAATTTTTTAGTTTTGTTTTAATTTTAAAGCACGAAAATGGCGGAAACAAAGCGAAATTTCCAAAGAAAGAAAGTTCTGTGGTGAAGAACAGAACACAACACAACAGAGCAGTGATTCAAACTTCAAATGCTTACCTTATCGCGTAATCCCTCCGCCGCAGCAATCGCTTCAGCCCTAATCGCTTGTACAGGACTCAGAGTAATTCCTCGGCATTTCGCCCCATATTTCCTCGCCAAATACCTCGAACTTCCCCCAATCCCACACCCAACGTCCACCGCCCCCGCCGGCCTTCTTCCTCCCTCCGCCGCCACGCCGCCGAACCGCAGCGCCTCCTCGATCATCCGGATCTGCGCGGCGCGATGATCGGAGAGCGACACGGAAGAATCCGGATCGTAGAACCCGTGGTGCATATGCTCGCCCCAAATGTTCTCCCACAGCCCCGACGATTCGTCGTAGAACTCCGCGATTCCCTTCTGGAGGCGATCGGCGTCCACCTCGGCCGCCGCCCTAGTCGTCGTCATCGCCGCCGCGGAAAAAGAGAAGGAACGGCGGCGGAGATGGATTCGAGAGGAGGCGACGATTCTTGCGGCGTTGAAGCGATTGAAGTCGAGAGAGTGCGGTCCATACGAGGACGTAGGGGTTGCGGAGGCGAAACTCATTGTTTATCTTTAATTTATATAAAAGGGGAGCGACGGCCGATGGCCGATTTGTTGGAAAAACGCTACAAAAACAGATTCTGAGAGAGAAGAGAGAAAATAAAATTAAAAAAAAAAAAGCGTTAATTTTTTATTTCTTAGTAATTTATTAAGTGTTTGGTAAAGTTCTGAGTCTGTGGGGGCAGTATTCTATAACAGAACGGAAAGAAGGCCATTATTATATACATTTATGTTTTTAGTAAAAAATTTAAAAAAAAAAAAAAAAGAAGACTACAGGTACAAATTATTACCATAATACCCTCGAAGTTTTGATGAATTGCCATCTAAACTATTAAATTTTTGTAATTAAATCCGTACAAATTACTCTTTATTACAAATATGTTAAAATATTATTTTTGTTTGTGTACTTTTAATTTTTGTTCATTTTGATCTCTATATTTTTAATTTTAAAATGTTCTGCTTTGATTCATTTTAGTTCCTCTTAATTTTATTTAGATCTTTTTTGTTAATGCAGAAATTTGGTTTCCTGAGATCTCGCCAAATGTGCACTAATCCTCTAAATATAAAATGGGATCGACGGATCAATGTGACCTGCAAAACAGATTGAAACTAGGATCGGTGTGGCTTTACCACACGGGCTCCGATGCTTAAATTAGTATCAAAAGTCAAGTGGTCCAATCCCCATCCTCTCTAGATTTGCCCTAGCCGAATCTTAAATCTTCGGCCCATTACCTCGTTGTCGGTTTTCAGTCGGATTGAGAATCAAGGCGAGTTAATACGGGTGTAACTACGCAAAAGTCGGATGGACCGTTATAGTTCTCAACCAGGTGGCCGAGAACGGCTCGACACCGAGAAGGTCTCGGCGTCGAGGCCTGGTCGGTGTCGAGCACTGTTCGGCTGAGGGCCGACTCAGGTCACCGGGTGCTGGCCCCCTTTCCTGGCTTGTGCTTTCTTCTCGGGTTCCTTTTGGCCTCCCGTCTCTTGGTCTCTTCTCTTTTTATCTTCCCATAATAGTAGCCCACTCTCAAAATAGAAGGCAAAAGCATGTCAAAGATTCTATATTGAGAGTACTTGTTACTTAGTGTGGATGGTTATTTTTGTGGAATAGCCCTATTTTTAGTCGTTGTTGGTTGTTGTTCTATAGGTTGACTTTCCTAGTCCCATTCTCATTTGTTGTAGTTGTCTATAATCAAGTCATTTGGGCTCTACCATATGGTTAGTTTTAACCGTCAAGTTTTGTCCTTGGGATCTAACTTTTCAATAGGGCCAGTGGTACCTCTTTGTTTCTCACCTATTTGGCTTCTGTCTCTGGTTCTATACCCCAGGATTCGAGTTTCTAACCTATTTGGCTTTCGCTAATGGTTTTACACCCCGAGTCTAATCGACCTTGGGTTTCTTACCTTTTTGCTTTTGCTGGTTTTCTACCTTAAGTCAATCAACACCACTGAGTTTTTAACCTATTTTGGCTTTTACCAAACGATTTTCTACTCTTGGGTTTCATTGATTGGTTATTGCCTGCTTTTTGTCTTAACCTTACTGGGCTCGTTCGCGTGTCTTTCAGCACCTTTGGGATTTTCCCTTGGTTTTACTGACTGACTTCTCGCTTATCAGCCTGCTTCTGGGTCTGTCCCAATTCGAGCATTTTTCCTTGGTTTTACTGACTGATATGGCCCCCACTTGAGAGGATCTTATATTTAGAATAAAAATAAGTGCCAAGTAAAAGAGTCAATCAAATAAAAGCACCTATGACTTTCAACCCAAATATGCAATCATCATATGAGAAAAAGTAAAAGTAACTCACCCTATTTAAACATGCAAGTCATATCTAAGATAGAAAATAAACAATTTAATATGGTCCTGAAGCACGAGACCTATCAGCTTCCTTAGTTGTTTCTCGGCGAGGTGTAGTAACATTTTTGCGTTGCTCTCCCTTGACTTCACATATTCCTCCTAATATGGTTTTTTATCTCCCTGACAGATGACGTGTCGTTTCGATTTTTGTCTGGAGTTGCCTTGGACTCTTCTACATACTCTTTGAGGTAACCTCCTCGCTTGAGGTCCTCTATTTCTTTTTTGAGGTCGAAACAATCATGTGTCGTGTGGCCATGATCTCTATGGAACAAACAATACTTTCCTTTGCTCCTTTTACTAGAGGATGTTTTCATCCTGTCAGGCCATCTAAGTAGTCTCTGGTCTTTTATTTCCATCAAGACCTGTTCGAGCGGGACCCTTGTTGGAGTGTATTTTTCAAATTTCCACTGAGGATCCTGCTAGAGTGGTCGACCCTGTCCACTATCTGATCTTTCCCACCTCGATATGTGTCGCTTTTCTCCGTGCCTCTCTCCTTTTGCGTTCTAATCTGCACATTCTTCTTCAGGGTCATACCTCGAGTGAATTAATTCTTCAGCTCTCATATACCTCTGGGCTCGACTTAAAGCTTCCGAGAAAGTGCTTGGATTTCTCTTCCCAAAAGAAAATACCAAGTGTTCGCCTTTCACACCAGATACAAAGGCTAGCAGCGCCACTGCATCTGTCAAACACTCCACTTGTAGCTTTTCTTCATTGAACCGAGTCACATAGTCCTTGAGGCTTTATGTTGTCTTTTGCTTAATAGTCAGTAGGTATGCTACATGCATGCTTCTATTCCGTCCTCCGACGAATTAGATGATAAATGCTCTTGCCAATTTCCTGAAGCTTCAGTCGCTTTTCTTTTGAACTGTCGGAACCAGACACGTGCCAAGCCAGTCAAGGTGAGAAAGAACACTCTGCGTCTAATGGTTTTTGTTATGCCATAAATATCTGCCCATTCCCTATATGCGTCGAGGTGATCGATGGGATCTGTCGAGCTGTCGTATTGTGCGATGGCAGGCAACTTAAACTTCAGACGAATTTTTCCTTTCATTATTTTCTTCGTAAAGGGCAACCCTGCTTGTTCTACCAGTTCCTCGAGATCAAACTTCTTCAGTTTGCTCTGTGCCTGGTTGGTTGTCTCCTCAACTCCTTCAATCATCGGGGCTTTATTTTTCCGTAGATCGCAAACAAGCGCTGGTTGTTCCACTTCATGTTGCTCGAGTTTTTATAGAAGCAAGGATATGTTTCGATGCATTCCCTCAACCTTCTCTTCTATGGCGGCCAATTTGTCATCTTGCTGAACCAGAATTCCGATCGGTTTATCTCTCCGTCCGAGAATTGGTCGGCCGGTATCCCTAAAAACTGGTCGGGCGACATTTCCCTGTCTGAGAACTGGTTGGTTAGTTTCTCCTTCGATTGTCTCGGGTGGAGGTGCACCCCTATTAACTTTCCTCCTAGGGTGGCATTCTTCATCAGAATATTGGGAACTTCTTCCCGAACTCATGTCGATACGTCTCAAATATCTAGTCGTTCCCACAGACGGCGTCAATTGTTGATGCAGAGATTTGGCTTCCCGAGATCTCGCCAAATGTGCACCAATCCTCTAAATACGAAAAAGGATCGACGGATCAACGTGACCTGCAAAACAGATTGAAACTAGGACCGGCGTGGCTTTACCACACGGGCTCCGATGTTTAAGTTAGTATCAAAAGTCGAGTACAGAGAATAGGATGTTCTGGCGTACCTTTTGGGGTTTGGTTCATCTCTTACTTATAGTCGTCCAATCCTCATCCTCTCCAGATTTGCCCTAGCCAAATCTTAAATCTCTTGGCCTGTTACCTTGTTGTTGGTTTTCGGTCGGATTGAGAATAAAGGCGAGTTAATACGGGTGTAACTGCGCAACGGTCGGATTGATTGTTACCGGCCGAGAATAGCTCGGCGCCAAGGCCTGGTCGGCGCCGGCCACTAGTTGGCCGGGGGCCGGCTCAAGTCGTCGGGTGCCGGCCCCCTTTCCTGGCTCGTGCTTTCTTCTCGGGTTCCTTTTGGCCTCCGGTCGCTTGGTCTCTTTTCTTTTTATCTTCCCATAACATCTTTATTTTCTATCATAATTTCAACACTATGCATATTTCTTAAAATATTGTCATTACTTTATATTAAAGATTTTGCAATGAGAGGCTAAAATGATCGCTTTTTAGTGATTAAAATGAACATTTTGAAAGTATAGAGATTAAAATAAACTAAAAAATTAAAAGTATAATTATCAAAATAAATATTTCAAGAGTGCAAGAACTAAAATGAACCAATTTTGAAAATTACAGGACAAAAATAGTATTTTAACCTTCCAAATATTATCACAATCAAACCTAACTTTTTAGGTCAATTTTCTATTTTCTTGATTTAGATATCGACTTCGTATTCAACAAAATTTTGATATTATAGTTGAATTGGGGTGGTTTTTGTATTATGATTATTCTTTTTTTTCTGTATTTTTTGATTTGTTTTTGGAAATATACAAAAGAAAAGAAACAAAAAAAATTGCAGGAAAATAACAATTAATTAACGCCAGGTGTTTGACTGACGCATATTCCTTCAGCTGATCTCTTGCATGGCTAGAAAACGAGGAGGGCTAAAACTGGAAATTTAAAGTCTATTGGGCCACTTGATTTTCTTCTTTCCTTCGAAGTGAAAAAAAAAATGAGAGAAAATAATAATAAAAAGAAATGTAGTTCTTCACTTCTAGCCGCACGTGTCAAATTTTTACTTTTGCAACTTTGGTTTCATTTAGTACATTGCAATTGTAAAGAGTCGTCCACCAAAGTGAATTACAAATTTAGTTTGTAAATTTGAGGTTTATGTTCTATAAGTCTGAATTTTAAAAGGGTTATAATACTAGTTTCGTCCCTTACTTTTAGCTTTAACTCTTGATACGTCGATATGACTATCTACTATTGTAATTGATATTACGGGACTCATCTGGGAAAACTTCGACTACGCACCCCACGAGGCTCGAACTGAGGAGAAGAGTGTCCTAATTTGACTACAAGCCCACTACGCACCGTCCGTCGGAGGTAAAAAAAAAGTCTATTAAGTCTTCTAAAGTTTCGATTTCATGCCTAATAAGTCTCTAAAATTTTAATTTTGTGTTTAATAGTCTCTGGCATATTCAATTGTTAGGTTTGTAAGTGGGTGCAAACAAAGTCTCACACTGACTAGGGAAGGAAGTGATCCATGGTATATAAAATAGGACAATTATCTTCATTGGTATGAAACCTTTTGGGTGAAACTAAAAGCAAAGTTGTGAGGGTTATTTCTAAAGCGGACAATATCATATCATTGTGGAGATACTTAGGATACGAGGAGTATCATTGTCCTTAACGAGCGGTATCAGAACCATGATAAAAAAAACCTAGTTGTGTAGGAGGAATCCTCGGGGGCCAAACAAGGGTGATTGGTTGTAAGCCTATTAGTCATTATGAAACTTGTGGATAAATCTAAAAAATGAACAAAAAGTGCTTGAGGTGGCGAGTAATGACAAGATCTATGCTCGAGTGACGAGCAAGACATGTCTTAAGTCATAGTAGATTGATACGAAGTCTATCACAGTCGGATAGATTGTCTTTGTTCGAGGGGAGGAGATTTAAGGTGTGATAGATTCCCACAACGTGTTCCATAGATGAGTTGCAAACAAAATCTCACATTGGATGGAAGGGAGTGATACGTGGTATATAAGAGAAGACAAAACAAAGTCGTGAGGATTATACTCAAAATAAACAATATCATATCATTGTGGAGATACTTGGGATACGAGAGATACCGCTATCCTTAAGTTCAATGACCTATTAAAACATTTTGAAGTTTAAAAATCCTGTCAGACAGAACTAAGAAGAAATTAAAGACTATATTTATAATTTAACAGAAAATAAAATCACATTTTTATCCTGCAACCAAAGTAGTAAAATTTATGGATATCATTGATTAGATTCTGATTCCAACCACTATTTAAAGCAAAAAGACAACTCATGATGGTACTATGTACTATCCTTGTAGATAAGGATTTTTTTTCCTCCAACCCTCCAATTGTAACTCTCTCCCCAAAGGTGTACTTTAGAAAAGAGCATTTATTTAGGAGAGTAATTGCCCTTGAAAACTAGACAAATTAGGATGATACAATTATCTATCGACTTGTTTAGCTAGATGTGTGTCTAATCAAATCTGATTAGGAGAGTAATTGCCCTTAAAAACTAGCCAAATTAGGGTGATACAATTATCTCTCGACTTGTTTAGTTAAATGTGTGTCTAATTAAATCTGATTAGATTCAAAAAGTTCATTCCACCTAACCCGTACATAATCTCTTTTAACTCTTCGAATGAAATTTTCTATCACTTTTATTGCTTTCCCACCAAACACGAATAATTATAATTATATTGTCCCTATTCAAAAGAGAAAGGATAAACTTTATCATCTACATTTATTGATTACTAGAGATTTACTTAATTATTGAAGATAATTTTTAGAAAACGTATATGATATTATTCGAGTAACGATGAGCCGATGAGAGAGTTTGACATTTTGAAGTAAATTCGTCTTTTTAAAGAAATAAGTTGATAATATAAACATTGTCCTTTCAAAAGATACATTCATGTTTTTTTTTAGAGGAACGATGGATGCACCTTTCTTTTTTCTATGTCTTAAGTTTATACATGTCAATTTGTTTTTTTTTAACGATATTTAACTAAAATTAATGGAAAAACAAACGAGACTTCAATAATCTAATATTAAGTGGCGTCTAAGTTCAGACTTGCTTAGCTAAACATATGTCTAATTGAGTTTGATTAGATCTCGAAAACTCATTCTACCGTATTCATTTAGTCCATGCGCAATCTCCTAACTCTTCCAATAAATTATTTATTATTTTTATTACATCCCCACCAAACACGAACAATTATTGACATATTTTCCCTACTAAAAGAGAAACAAACTTTATGACCATCTTTATTTATTGATTGTTAAAGGGATTTACTTTAAAAAATTATTGAAAATAATTTATTAAAAATATATATAATGTTGTTCGTGACAAGTTGTGAGAGAGTTTTGACATTTTCAAAGAAATTCGTCTCTGAAAGAAATAAGTGGATAATATAAAAAATTGTCTTTTCAAGTGAACGTATTTTTTTCTAACTGGGAGCAATCAATGGATAAACTTCTTTTTTTCCTAGGTCTTAGAGTTTGCATATGTGAATTTGATTTTATTCTTTTAATAATGATAGTATATTCAAGTGGTAATATTGGAGAACACAAGGCACTTAATTTGATATTAAGGGGCGTCTAGATCTTGATTTATATGGCTAAATGTGTGATTAAATCTCAAAAATTCATTCTACCATATTTGTTTAGTCAATGCATAATCTTCCAACTTTAATTTTTCTATTGCTTTTATTACTTCTCCACCAAATACAAGTAATTATAGGTATATTGTCTCTAGTTAAAAGAGAAATGAACTTTATCATCTACCTTTATTGATGGCTATGGGAAGCCTTTACCTTTACTTTAAAAGAACATTTAAGATAATTTATTATATATATATATATATATATATATGACATTATTAAAAAAACTCATCTTTTGAAACGATACATTCATATTTTTTCCTTTTTTGGAGCATTCAATGGATGGACCCCTTTTTTTTCCGAGCCTTGAGTTTGTACATGTAAAGAATTTTATCCTTTTTTTTCTTTTAACGATGATAGGGTCCGATTCAGATTCAAGTGAAAATCGTAGAACATAAAAGACTCATAAATCTGAATTTTAAAGACCTTTCACAAATTAGTAAAAGAATTAAATAATGAGCAATACTATACAAATAATTCAATTTTAATGGACAAAACTACCCATAAAACGCTAAAGTTGAAGGCTTAAACACCATTGTACCATTAAAAAAAAATTAGGAATACACAAAAAGTGAATGACTTGATATCTTGTTTGGTTACCTTGTGAGAAGGAAAAAGATTGGTTATGTTATGATAAACCCTAGTTGAGGGCAAATTGGCTAAATTGCCCCTGAAACAAAAAAGGTCAACTTAAAATGGGGACACATTTCCAGTAAATTCCTTGAATTCTCTTTTTTTCTTCTTCTTCTTCTTCCTATTGTTTCTTGACATCAACTAAAACTTTTTTCTTTTTCATAAATCACATATTCACTACCAGCAATTATGAATTTGTCCTCACATAATGTGTGGTCATATCACCCGCTACGTTTAATCTTTTATGTATTCAAATTTCTACTGTCACTATCTAGTTCGTCTATAGTGAAAAAAATGACCACATTAAATACATATACGTCATGAGTACAACTTGTCTTGAAACTTTACGTAGTGTCATATCTTTATTGTTTGAACTATTAATTTTCGGATCGTTAAAAATTCTCAATTCTTGTTTTCCAAACTCTACCCCATCCGGCAACAAACATTTAAACCTCAAAGTTATTGGTATATGATTTCTTATAAAAGAAACACATATTATGATGAATTAGGCTAAAAAAAAGCATGATCACAAGTGTGGAAGTGAAAATCTTCAAAATTTATGGCAATGAAAGGGATTAAGTCACTGAAAAATGTATGGTGCTCTTGGTTACACTTCAAGTTGGTTCTTTTTGTGTCTCTTTACACAATGGGACATCCAATCCAACCTTTAGGAATAAGGAGTTTGTGTGGTCCATTTTAATTCTTTTAGGGTGAGGTTCTTCTCAACTCCTCTTAATTATATTGTCATGTTGGTTGTATAATATTGATAAAACTAAAGGATCCCAAAATTATTATACACTTCGGAGTTAATTAAGTCATAACAGTCTTGTTCGTACAAGATTTTCAGAGAAATTATATTTCGTGGACTAAATACAATTCGTATTGATATTTTGGAATTCGTACAATCGATTAATGTGGAGTTCTTAATCAGTGTATTAAATAAGGTTAGTTTTAAACTATAGAGATGAGAATGAGATAACTAAAGTGGGGTTGGATATGAGATGCATTCCTCATCCGTGCACTCCACGTAGAACCTCCAAAAAATAACGTAGTAGATGAGATTTATGTATAGTTATAGAAAGACTAAAATTGTCCATAGTCCATTGGATCTCTAGTCTTCATTATTGAGAATGAAAATGGAAGGTAGAGGTTCTACTCTATTGAATGAAGACTCAAAAAGTTTGATAAGAGTTAATTACCCGACCTACATTTTACCCCATTTAAGTTTGGACATTAAAATTTTTGTACGACACTTACTTAAGTATAGTTCAATTAGTTACTTACTTGAGTATAGTTCAATTAGTTACTGATATATTAACATCTTAAATGTCTTCCCACATCCTTCTTAAGTTGGAATTAAGGGACAATAATAAATGTCGCAACAAATTTGTATATGCTTAGCATTGTCTGTGCTGTGACAAACTAATATATGTGCTATATATTTTTCAAAAGGAAAGGAGATATACAAAACTGATATTATTTTTATTTTACTTGAAATTGATCGGTGTCAATCTGAATATAGCTCAATAAATAAAGCTCCATAAATAATGAATTTACTACTTTTCGTGAGAGAAAATTGAAATCTCCGAAAAAGAGATAGAAAGAATGTGACCCTCGTGCCATTGACGTCTCTTTCTATTTTCCAATATACAAAGGCTAAACATTAATGAGGAGTTGGTTTGGGACATAGGCTCTATAGTACAATTATCGGTGTAAAAAATGTCATTTGGAAAATGAATGTACATTTTGAATATTTTTCTTTTATTTGAAAAATGTCATTTTGATTATGATATGGTGCGATAATAATAAGTTGATTCGTGTTGGTTTGAGATTTTTCTATTATTTTATTAAAATTCATGTCTCATCGATAATATCTTTTCAATATATCTTTTACGTTTTCTAAAAGCATTTAACGTGAATGAGTTAGTTTTTAAAAAAAACGATATTTGGTTAAACGTGGAAAGAATAGGAATAAGTAACTTAACCCATTCCTCCCATAGTCAAATAAAAACAGAGACATAGCCTAGATGAACATGAATTTTAATAAAATAATAGAAAACTCTCAAAGTTAACACAAATTAACTTATTATTGGATTATTGGATCGTATCAATAATCAAGAGCATTATGATCTTGAATCTTTGGGAGCCAAATTTTTTCCAATTCTCTTTTTTAATTTATTTTTTTTATACAGATACGTGTAGAGATTTGAATCTCCAATCTCGAGATTTTATTATTATTATTATTATTATTATTATTATTATTATTATTATTATTATTTCGGTGAAAGCCAATCTCAAGACTTTTTGAAAAGCAAAAACGTTATTAAATGGCTTCATTTTCTCAGGTTGTAGAATTAAGCTATGGTCTGAARAGGATTTTGGAAATAGATTAGATTACAAAGAAAATTTAGTGGAGGAAGATAAATTTATCTTTAATTTTACAAGGTTAATCAATTTTTTTTATTTGATCAAATTAAACATTAAATTGCGATAATTTACAACATTTTCTATAACATTCACTCACTATTTCAACAAAAAGCAGCATAAAAATTCCTAAAAACTCACTAATTTGAACAAAAATCAAGTTCTAACAAATCCATATAAAAAATTAAGCTGAAACAAATTAGTGAAGGAAATGAATCATTGAATAAATCTACCTCAACATAACAAATTTCAACACAGATCTACCTATACTTTAGCCTTCTTCTGGAATTTCATCAATTTTGTATTAAACCTATATTTTAATTTTGTAGTCTATTGAACCTACATGAGATTTTCTTTTAATTTTTTTTTTCAAAGGGAAGCCTTAACATTAAAATTTCTACCGAAATTTGT
>NW_019104539.1:199914-225231 GCF_001995035.1 Momordica charantia | reverse complement strand
TCAAATTAAATAAAATTAAAAGTTTAAACAAAATTGATTTGATAAAATTTGAATTTAAATAAATAAATATAGATATTAAAAGACAGTGGGGTGGAAGTTACTTATTTGGACAAAATTAATTTTACGAGGAAGAGGTTGGAAATGAAAAATTAATTTATCTGTTCCGCAGTTTTATGTACGGCTGCCAGGTTTCGTTTTGAATCTTTGGATAGAAATTATGCAGAAGGGCACTTTCAAATGTCAATACTTTTCATACTGACCCGAATAACCCTAGCCAATCCAACTCATATCTTTCACGGTTGGGTTGAGTTTTTTTCATTTAATAAAGGTGGTTTGGGTTGAAGAAATTTACAAYCCGAACAGTTGGATTTGGTCTAAAAAGTACCTCAACTCAACCCATCAATACCCTAACCGTACTCATTTCGCCTCCAATATATCAATATTGAAATAAGTTAATAGATGATTAACAACTAATTATACGAATTTTTCTTCTCAAAAAAATTATACGAATTTTGTCCATAAATATATCTCAAATATTAATTAGAAATGATAGTGTTTTATATTTACAATTAAATTTTTAAAAATTACCGTTTTAATATTTGATAAAATTACAAATGTTTTCTTTTTTCGTTTGGTTGTGGGCTGATCTTCCTTGGGCCATAAATTCCGGCCCAGGGAGGTAGTCCAGTTCATGTTACTATGCCCGACAATTATAGATACAGCTGGTAGTCTTTTTTAGAAACATATATATTTTTTTAAATGTTTAAAATGTAAGAAAATCTTAGGGCAAGGGTAATCGATTTTTATTTTAAATTTGTCAAAACGAGCATAGCTCAGCGGTAATTGACATATATCTTCAACCAGAGCGGACACATCTTGAAATCAAGCCACCTTGAACAGACGACCACTGTCAAACGCCTAACCTATAAATAGAAGGCATCACTCTTGCAACAGGTAGCGAATTACATCTAATTACATCTCAAATTTCTTATTGAGCCCAGCTTATATTGACTCGAGCGTCATTCCTTGATGAGCCTTGTCAGTTATTCCATATGTCCGACCTTGACCAACCGTTTTTTTTTTTTTTTTTTTTTTTTGCATAAACAGCATTGATTTCAAAGAGAAAAAAGAAAAGGTAATATTCTCTAAACTCACTAATTTTAAATAAATCAAAATCAAACACTAACAAATTATTGGATTTTTTTTCACTTTATTTTTATTATTTATTTTTTAATAAAAGTATTTTAAAAATTTCTCTCCAAAGTAGAAATCTAATATATATTTTTTAAAATGTCACAACTTTTCATGCATTTTTAAATGTATTTTCTAAAGCATAGTACAATTTTGATTTTTTTTTAGTGTATTTTACATTACATCTAAATTTGAGTTTGATTTATTTTATATTATTTTTGTAAAATTTTAAACTTTATTTAAAAATAAATATTTATTTTATGTTATTTGGGTAAATATGTCAAGATATTTTGGTAACTTTCCATTATTCTAAAATCACGAAAAAATTCGTGGTTCTACGAGAGTACCATACTCTCTTTCATTCACTGCTTGTCATATCAACAACGTAATAAAAACGATGTAGAAGCTATATATTCCTTTCATTTATTGAGTAAATCAAAGAAAGTATATGATACTGACTCCCATAGATATAGTAGAACTAAGACATTTTCCTTTAAATTAGTCGTGATATAAAAGTTTCAAAAAACAAATACTCGAAACCTATGAATGAGACCCAGCCATGATTATAATTATTTATTGCTTGGTAGAGGTGTGTGATTTGGTTGGCTGTTGTGTAAGTTTTTAGAGAGACATAATTGTACTATAAAGGAGTGAAAATTGAGTTTCCATGTTTGTTGGTGTGCCTTTCTTTTCTTTGCTTTCTTCAATCCATTTTCTACCCACTTTCTCTCTCTTCTTGTCTCAAAATAATTCAACAAAGCAAAGTAATTACAGTTTTTTCACTTTTATTTATTTTTCTTTCTTAATGTAAGTAAAATTTGTTATCAACCTGAATTATGATTCAATAGATAGGAGGTTCGAATTCTTGCCTTGACGTGTGGTTGAACTTGAAAGGAAAAAAAAATTGTGAGGTTTGATGGATAACTCTTTTATTGATGCATTTAATTTCATTGTCGGCTTTTTATGTAGCATTGTCTATATATGATATAGATCTTTTGTAATATACATTATCACTATAACTTTAATAACTATAGAAATTAAATGTCGGAAATGACAAGTGTATTAGTATAGTAGCTTCATGTTTGTTTTTCCTTGGCGTAAATATTGGCGTAAAGATTGGAAGTGACGGCTAACCTAACTTAACGTAATTAAGATAAATATTATAAAAATAGTAGGTAGAAAAATATTTGACTACTATGATTATATTCTATAAATATTTAGGTTTGATAATATTGATTTTAGTTCATCGTGATTGTACAAATTAACAACTATGATCTAAAAGAAAAATACATGAAAAATACATCGTTTATTTGAGTAAGATTCAAGTAATTAAACATTAATGTCTTCTCTCGATATAGCGCTTCGAATATGGTTCTCCTCATTTATGACGTAATATTCTACCATAAATTAATTATCATTATACCATTTTGATTAATAATTTTTAAAATGAAAAAAAAAACTACCACCTCATCCGAAAAAATTAAGTTAATGGGTAGGATATATATCCTTATATGTATTAATTTTTTTTTCAATTAAGTCTTTATTATCATTATTAAAATTTATCAATAAAATGATGAGAGTACATTAAAATACATATCTTTTTTTAGTATAACAATTGGTCGGGTGGGAGATTTAAACTTTTGGCCTCTTAGCGAGATATATGCCAATTACACATCATATTTAATTCAACGAGTTCGACATACACACACATAAAATCAATAACCTATCTAATACTTCATATGACCCATCAAATAATAACTTTTGAAATTTAAAATGACGTGTTTTTTTTTTCTTTTTTTGGTACAACATGTGGGGAGATAGTGAATTCGAACTCACGACTTGCTAAACAGATATAAGTATCTCAACTCGTTGGATTACACTCAGGTTAGCTAAAATAATGTGTTGTAATTGTAGAAATTAAATCCATTAAAATTACGATTACATTAATAATTGGCCACCTTTCACTAATGAGAAATTTCCTATCGTTAACTTTGGGAATATATTTTCTTAAAAAAAGAAAAATGTTTCACTGGATAAGTAAAAATGGCTGTATACTATCATGGGAAGACAAAGCTACAAAGCTAGATCCGACAAGCGAACTGCATCACATGTTCATGGCCCAAAGCATGATTAGGTCTCGCGGCTAGATTTTCTTGCTCAACCAATAAACCAATTAATGGGCCGACTCCTAGTCTCTTGTAACATTCGGCTTGCGATGGTGCTATCTCCAACGCTCAAAACTATTTGAGAAGATGTCCTGTCAATCCTAGGATTTTAATATAGAGAAATCTCATAATCAAGGTACGCAACAAAAATCCTACCTATTGCTATATTAACATAAAACCCCGTTTCTGACTTAAGCATGAGAGTAGCACTACACTGGTGCAAATTTGGTGAATCTCGATAGGCCAAATTTCTGCATCAACATATATTATTTTGGTCTCTAGACTTTTTATTTTGATCTTGTACTCTCGAAACGTCTATTCTAGTCTCTATATTTTTAAAAAGGGATTATTTTGGTCATTTCATTTTGATTTTTTATCATATTTTTTCAATCATAATTTTAGTACGATACTTGATTAAACGTGGATGGACCAAAATGAATCAAACTCTTTTTAGTATAATACAGAACAAAATAAATATCTCCGCAATGATATATGTGATTTGATCCGAAACAAACAGAACAAAAAATCATGTGATGATTGGGGCCCACATAGGTTTTTATTTTTACATTTTAACTTTTGTTTATCTTTCCTTCCTATCTATATTGGCTTGGCCGAGGCTGTCTATTTCATTCCCTTTTATTTTAGATATTATCCTCACCCATATATTCAAATAATTTTTATTCAAATAAAATTTCTTTTTCTCGGTCCTCTTCCCCATTACTTAGAAAAAGTGAGCCACCGATTCAGGTACAAGATACTATCATTATTGTCTGGACAATTAGACATCCAACCCGTAATCGCAACGATCCAATTGCAAGAGCGGAGCTCTACCAACTGAGTTATATCCCCCGAGTCAAGTAGGCCTGCATGAAGGAGTCAGATGCTTCTTCTATTCTTTTATTCTTTTCCTTGGCGTAGTTGGGTCATCTTGAACTTGAATCAGAGACCTCGCCCGTGAAGTAAATCATCGCACCTATGGTGTCGTTAAAACACATACAAAATTAATTCTTGAATTGGTGATCATTTACCGCTAAATTTTTTTAATTTATAATCAAATAAATGCAAAACAGGACCCGAAGCATTTGAATTCTAAATTTTGGTGAAACACAATTTTGGTCCTTTACAATTTAGCTCTGTTTAGTTCATATAATATTAAAAGTTTCAATTTGATATTTATGGTTTGATCTTAGTTTCATTTTGTTCTTTTTTAATTTTAAAAGTTTCAATTTAATTTTTTTCATTTAGTTAAACCTCATACATCATTCTTAAATTGTTTTTCACGTTCTCATCCGAAAAAAAAATATATTTTATCATTGTTACTTGAAATAAAAAAACATATGACATATTCAATATGGTAACAACTTGTTGCAACAACGACTTGTGAGGTTTGATGAAATTATAATATATCAAATTGAAACTATGTTTAAACTATAAAAACCCAATTAAAACTTTTAGTCAATCCGAACATGTATAACTTAGTGGATAAGACATCTTATTACTAGTATACCAAAGATAGTAGGTTTAAGTTGAAATTTTTTAAATCATAGAAGCCAAATTAAAACTAGTTAAAAAATAAGGACTAAATTTGATTATTTCATATCATAATTATTAATCGTATGGTACATTGATTTTTAAAGTTTTTTTTTCTTTAGTTTACTTTTAAAATTTTTTAATTTAAATTTTCAATACAATTAAATTAAATGTACTAAAAAGATACAACTAAATTAAATTATACCCACAAATCATTAAGAAGTTATATTCATAAGCTATTTTAAAGAATAGTAAAAAAAGGAAAAATCATAGGAAAAGAGTGAAATATTCTCTATTTTTTGTCCTTTCCAAAAAAAAAAAAACATTGCTTTCAAGAGTTATTTTATTGGGCTATTTTTTAAAATTAAAACTTCCTTTAGAGGAAAAAAAACCCCCAAAAAAGACTACTTTAAGGATAGTTCTCAATGAATTTTTTTTAGACATAAAGAAAATCGAAAAACTCATAGAAACTAGACACAAGGATATTCATTTTACAATACTAATCGAGTCAGAGCATCTTTTTTTTTTTTTTTTGAGAAGAATATTGCTTTCTCTTCTTGTAAAACTAAACATCGGCCTTCTATGAGCTCTCAATAATTTCTAATACCTTAGTTGGAAATAATTAACTCTTAAAATTTGTAACAATATTCTTAGATTTTATTTTGTTTTTTATTTTTATATTTTTAGTCTAAAATAATTAAAAGTATCTAGTTTTAAATCTATTCTGTAAGAAATAATTTTTTATTCTCAATAATTTTAGAAAATAATTTTATTTTGTCCGATAATTTAAAAGTTAGTCTTCCAATTTTTTTATATTTTGAAAACTATTTTTTTAAATGGTCAAATTTTATTATTACTAATTAAAATAGCYAGTAATACAACATGACAAACAATAGACAATGATTTTCTAGATTACATATCTGTTGAAGAGATAGCCAAAAAGAATAAAAAGGAAGCCTTTAAATTGACGTTACCTATTTTTGTTCGAATTATTAATCACAAATTGAAGGAAAAAAGAAAAAGAAAAAGAAAATTTAACTTTCCCTTCTTTTTATAACCCCTTCTGAAATTAGTCACGTTTTATTTTCACAAATTTCATCTTTTAAACTATAAAGATTAAATATAAAATTACCGTTTAAAATGACTTTTGAAAGAAACATTTTTAAATGAGATTAAAAAAAAACAATAACTTAGTATTTATACTAAAAATACTTTTAAGTAATTATTATTTTGATCAATTAATTAAGTAAATAGAGAGCAGATTAAAAAGGATTTTTTTACTTCTCCAAAAATCACATCCAAACTATATATATATATATATATATATATTTCCATTTTGGAATTTCATTTTATATAATTTAAATTTCAAACTTGCCCTGTGGGATAGTGACTGGTGCATGTGGATGGTGAATGGTCTATTCATTGAATTTATTTAGCCTCTTTCCTTTTTGAAATAATTTTTTTTCAGGCCTCCTTTCATAATTTAATTACAAATAGTTCACACAAAAAATAAAAATTAGTTAAGATTTTAAAAATAGAAAAAAAAAGGAAAAAGTTATTGCTTTATAATAATTTTTAAAATGTTAGGCACTAGAACAAAACCAGCTTAGAATAAAAACAGTATTTTGTTGCTTTCATATGACTTATTGGGTTCAAATATTAGCTATTCATATAAAGTTATTAATTATTTTTGTAATATAACATCATTTATATATATATATATATTATATTTTAAAATTAATATATAGATACAAAAATAAATAAAATGCATAGCTTAATTTCTTTAAAAAAAATGCAACTTAATGTTATAATTACAAAAATATTAGCCTTTTTTTTACATATACAACCAGCAATAAATGATACACATACTTAATAAGTTACTAAATAATTTTCCAATAATAGTTGAATTTTAACTAATCAATTAATAAATCATAACAAATAAAACATTGCATCGAATTTCATGTTCCTTTCATGAAGTCTTTTTTGTTTTGTTTTTTGTTTTTGTTTCTGTTTTTTTGTTTTTGTTTTTTTTTTTTTGAGATCTCTTGAATGAAATATACAATATAACAATTGCACCTTTTTTTTGTATTAAGAATACTAATTAAATTGTTATAATGTATTAGTAAGTTTTTTTTCCAATGTATTAGTAAGTTGAGAGGTTATTATTTTTCTAAATTTTATATTATACATTAGGCACTATATTTATTGCTATAATATAATACTAAGTTATGTTTCTTAGTTATCAATCTATTTAGTCACGTTATATCGATTCAACTAAAATTTTTTATGAATATGTTTCACCAACATTCTAATAGCATAGACTAAAATAGAAGTATAATAAAAAGTTCGTCGAAAATTAGTTTTAGAGACTAAGTAGATATAATATTCAAACCCCCATATATTACATTAAAATATCCAAACAAGTTTCTTTCCTTGTGTCCAAAAATAGTCAATTTTGACGTTAATTTTTTAAAAAAATATTCTCATATCGATATATCAATTCAAGATCTCGACATAAATCAACTCACTTACACTCTTACAAAATAATTAAAAGTCTTTGGAGGATTATTTTCTTAAGCTTGAGGATATTTATGATAGTTGTGGCTAGAAATGCACCACATAGAAACATTGTGACAAGAGATGGAAATTAAAAGAAAATGATAAGGAAAAATCCAAAAAGTCCTTCTTGGTTTTGTTTTGTCTCAAACTTCTTGAAATTACTTATGGGCTCCATATAGAATTTTGGTATTTAATGTCTGCCATTGTACAACTTGGTACTCTATGCCTCACCCACACCCATTTTTAATCTTTTTTTCTCTTTAATGAAATAAAATAGAAATGGCTCCCACACTTTCTATGTTCAAATGAATCTATTTGTATGTTTTCGTTACCATCTATACCTTGTAAATTAAGATGGGATCCTGACTCAATTTTCTCCTCTCTGGAAAAAAGTCGACAGTTACATGTCTCAGATTTATAGCGACGGTTTATTTCCCACCATATAATATTGATCATTTGAGAGTGGAACTCACCATTTCGTATAAACTATTTACATTATTTCCTTTCCACGTTACATTTTAATTTGCTTTATGAAAAACGCTCATTATCACATTTTTCTTTTTAAGATTTAAAAAATTTGATCCAACATAACTTACTTAAGTATAGTTTAATTAGTGGTGACATGATCGCTTTGAGTTATTGTTTTAAAGAAAATGAAGTTTCTTTTGCTAATAATTTTTTAAAAACTTTTATATACTTTTTTCTTATAAAAATAAAATAGAAACTAAAGAATAAAAATTATTCTCTCGCTTTGAAACTTGTTGAATGTAGGGTAGAGCTAGAAATTTTCAATAGAGCCTAGAGGGAAAAATTTTATATTATAGAGCTAGAAAATTTATATTATAACTTTCTCTACCTATAATATTTCAATTTTGATTGGTTTTTTTCTCTTTTGGATGAGATTAGAGAGAGAAATTTTAAATCTTTTGATTCTTTTATATAATTTTTTAATCCAAGACGAAATGAGAAGAACCAACTTTCTTTTTTCACTCATAGTTTGAATTTTTGCTCTTTTTGGTGTCAATAGGTCATATATCCCTAAAAATTCTTTCAAGTTTAAACCTATGCAATGTAATATGAACCCAACTCTTTGAGTTGAGGAAAAAATGAAAAGAAAAAAAAAACGCTATTTGACATTGAGATTCTTTTTTTTTTCAATTTGGAAAGTTCGTTGATCGAATATCATCAAAAGTTAAATTATATTTTCAATCGTAATTTTTTATAGTTTCAATTTTTTATATACTTTTTAAAAAATTCTCCCCTATTAATATCATATAATTGGTAAGAAGTAACCCAAAATTGAAAAATTATTTGGGTGGTTGCACTAAAAAATAAGTCAAATAATTAAATTAAATTAAGATAATGCTTTAAAATCTAACTCAAATTCATGTTCCGTAAGATATAAGACCTGTCACGTCTTATACAAACAAAATGTCACATCGTAGAGCTCATTTTAGATTTCCGTAACTGACTTGTCATATTGATGTTCTGTAAAGATCTTCACCAACGACACGAATCCCTTTCTAAGTCTTATCTAAAGAATAAAGACAATATCAAAAAGTATTAGAAAAAAGTTAAAACTAAGTTAAAAGCGTAAAAGTAAAAGATATATATTAGTTTTGACTTGTTCAAGGTTTTTTCTCTTTTTTTTTATTTGCAAAAATACCCCTCAATAATCCATATTTGCCTGTTGATGGTCCTTTGTTGGTAAAAAGAGGAGGCATGGCGCAGAGCAAGGGCAAGATGGAATGGTTGCTTTGCTAAATTCAAGAAATCTGTGGTCCAAATGGATACGGAATTTCGGGGCCCATTAATTATGCCCAAACCCTAAACCAAAAAGAAAGTAAAATAAAAAAAAGGAAAAAAAAAGTTTCCATTCAGCCATGTTCTTACAATAATACATAAAATAACAAATTTAGTCTATTTTAGACCTTAATTTTTTTAAAAACATTGACAAACTTTGAATTTTGATCCTAATATATCATTATTTAAATGTTGGTTATATCATGACTCAACTTGTTGACTGGACTAATAAATGATGATTTAACGCGAGTGAGTAGGTCGATCACTTTATGGCTAAAATCTCGTTTTGGTCTCTGAATTTTTAAATTCATTTCATTTTGGTCTTTTGTTTTGAAAAAATTAAAATTTTGGTCACTATTATTATGCTGTCACTTAATATTCGCTCATCTTATACATACCTCAACCAACTTATATGGCTCCAATACATGCTTGCATTAGTATGCATATTCAAGTTTTGTAATGACCTAGACTCAGGATTCGGACCAAGATTTGGAATCCGAATTTGGTCTTAATTGTCCCGACATTCTCCTACGACCTGGTTGTCCACCATTTCTGACTCTCTTAGGAGGTCACTTGACTCAAGATTACTTCAAATCAAGCATGCTTAACTTTGAAGTTCTTATGATTGGGCAACCAAAAAGAAAGATGCACTTTGTTAATATAGATAGTAATTATCAATTTTTTAAAAATTTTTTTAATCATGCTTCTATGATCTCACTCTCATTCAGATATGGTATCGGTGTATCTCTCCTCTCTACTCAGACATCATACGTTTTTAAATATCAAAAGACTAAAATAGATTTTTCAAAAGTCGAGGGACTCAGGAAAAAAATTGGAATAATGATAGATAAAGGATACAAAGCCCCAAAAGTGAGAAAAGTAAAGGGCCTGGAGGGGGGCCTTCTCTCATTGTGGTGTGGGGCCCAGATTCGAATGTCACCTCCATTCCGGCAGGAAGCCAGCCCGTAGCTACAACCGGCTGTAGCAGGTAGCCGGTAGCCGGTTGGGCCTCACAGGGCCCAGTGTATGGACCAGCCCATCACGTGATGTTGCTGTCAGGCAAAGAGGTAGCAGTGGGTGGGTGAGGGGACAAATAAATAAATTAAACATTTAAACATAACCCCCTCTATAAAATAATTAAATTATATCCCAAATATCCTTCAAAACAAAAAAGTGAAAACATAAAAAAGCTCTACAAAAGTGTAAATAATTAGGGTAACTTCTTGTAATTCACACCCTTACATGGTAGATTTTAAGTTAGTCGGATCTTTTATTTACTGTGTCAACATTAGGTTAAAACGTGAAAAGAGGCCGAGAGTGTTGAAGTATATAGAACTGAGACCAACTTATGTATACAATTTTTTATGTTGAAGAAGTCACAACTGCATAAACCAGGATCAGAGATTAAAGTGAAATAAATACATGCCTGTGTTTTTAAACATCGCCTGGAGCCTTGAATTGCTATTATTTCGTCTATGTGGGCACAACTAAATAGACTTCTAGAGGTGAGAATTAATATCCAAACACTCTCGACATACTTTAGACGTTTACCTATGCCAAAGGGAGCACATTAAAACACTAGAGCTCTCAATATACCCTAAAACATAGCTATGTAGTGAAAGCAAAAGTTGCCCTTCATAACTTGGGCACCTCCTAGCTATAAAGACCTAAGAGATCAAATCAAAGATAGAATCAATCCAATTTAGCGAAGTATACTTTTTTCCAATTTAGCAAACTTTTTCCATGATTCATATAAATTGGCAATTTGAATCACTTGACTTATACACCAATGTTAGTTGAATTTCTAAAATATTTAGTTATTTCGCAAGACACCGATGATCAATTGTAGATTTTTAGCATTCATAACTTATTACTGTGTGTGAAAGTCGCTTCCTTGATTCCTTCAATCTCTCAATTCCTTTAAACAATATTGATGGCCTCAAAATTCAAGCTGGAGTCGATGGTAGCCCTTAAAAACTTGAAGCTAGAAATAAGTATCTTAATTAAAGCGGGAAGAATTGGATTAGACTATGGATATGAATGAAGAGTTTGTATCGTGAATTTTGTAACAAAGAGGTTGACAATAGGTCTACTAATGCTAGAAAGATCACCAACATGGTCAAGTTGGAGATTGTGTAAAACCCTCCAAGAGTAGCTTGGCTAAGGTAACATCCAAAGGGTGAGAAACCCATAGAACAATCTATTACTCCCAGTGATGCAAATGGATAAAAGAGAATAATATGAAGCATAAACTCTAAATAGCTCACAAAAATCGAAAGAAATTGGACATCACCCAAGACTATGAAAAGAGATACAACCATTATCAAGCCATTAACAAATCACCTTTCGTATTAGACACTAGTAAAATTCAGCCACCTTGTAGGTTTTTGGGTCTCAAATTCAATATCTCAAAAGAAACTAGTGATTCTATGGACAATAGGTCTTTAGGTGACTAATCTCTATTGTTAACAATTTCTTATAGTGAGATAGGACGTATAATAAATTATTCGGTCTTTCCCTCGAGTCTCAAAAGATTGAATCATGCCTAGTTTAGCATATCAAAAAGAAGGATATAATCCTTGACTTTGTGAAGCTCTCCAACATCTCGAAAGCATGACAAATAGATGTTCCATCTTTTAAAAGTACGAGTAAAATAGGAAAAATCTTTTTATTGCTTTTCAATAGGGCTACAACATAAGGAGTTCAATGCGATGACTATTATAGTGCAATTTAATCAGGTGCATTTGTTGCTTTGAGGCATGAACTTCTTTTGTGTATTTTCTAAATCTAACTTAATATATCTTGATGCAAAAGGATCTAAACTAGGCGAAAGATGTACCTTACCTTAGAAGAGCTAGATTATGCTTTTCAAATAGCGAGAAGGCAAGTTAAGAAAGCTTAGTCTAGCAGGTGATGAGATGACCTTAAAGAAAAGAAGTTTGAAATGAAGCAGGGAGTATAGATAATATATCTGTTAGTAGCCACTCTCAAATTTTAGGAAAAATTATAAGATTAAGCTTAAGCTAATAGATGAAGTCTTCATTACCTATTAGATATTTAACTTTTTCTTTTATATAATATTTGCTTCTAAATGCTAACTTTTTTATTTGTTTATTGTTTTTCTTAATAAACTTAAGTTGAAAGTAGGACTATATACTTGTCTATAAACTAGATTCTAATTTTGGACGATCATAATTTTGCGTTGCTATTAATAAAAACTTTAAATATAAGGGGAACACCAAAGATATTATTTATGTTTTATATATAGTAGTTTAAAATACAAAAAAAAAAACCCTATATTAAAAAGTTAGGTCCAAAACATGTCTTAAATCTCAAGAGTTCTGGTAGATGCCACACTCCAAATAAAGAAATGGTTCCACATAGTACAAATTACCAAAGGGTACTCCAATTCAATCCAAAGCAACTTTTGCAATTGAACACATGTTGTGATGTAATATGGCAATGGCTTTTCATTACAAAGAATATTAATTAAGCCTCTCATAAAGTTGAAAAGATGGATAGATTAGATTGGAAGAAGATAGTTTGAGTTTAATAGAGCCCTAAGAAAGAAAGCTACCACTTGGAGAATAATGTTTGATTGGAAGTGCCAACTCCTAAATGCTCCCTTGTCCTTCCTTTTCACAACCCATTTGTTTTGGGTTTTCTTTTTCTTTTCCTTCCCTTAAAATTTAAACCTCTAGATGGGCAAAGACAAATGAAGATATATTGTTGAGTGTGTCCTTTTTTTTTCATGTTCTTTTAACAATTTCTTTATGTATTGTTTAAGCTTGTTCAATGTTGAATGGATAGATACGAACATACCTGTAAAGTCTAAGGATACAATTGGATTTTTTTCTAGAGTTTAGAGATTAAATAAATAAACTCAAGTAAAAAAAATAGGTAATCTAATCCATATAAGAATATAAACATATTTTTGGAAAGAATTACTAAACGAGCGATATTTTTTTTTTACTCAGATCATGGTCTACCTCACTAACAACTGAATATGTTCATTCTCAATTGAAGACAACGTTAGGGAGATTATTTAAGCTTGACACACTAACTACAAACTAGTGCATATAATGTGCGTTTAATTAATTAGATTAGACACCCAAAGATCGGGTACCTCAAAGCAATTAATGTTATTGGTATATGACGCTCGGTTAAACTTAGATACCCAACCACTTATATGAATTGATAGTAAGAAAGATGTATCGAGTGCCATAGTATCATCGTACCTAGTGTTGAGCAATACACATCATATAACTAATAGGTAACTTATGATAGACACCATCCTTGTCTTAGCATGTCACCTATACTTTAGCTATAATCATCAAATTCATCATTTCTTACAAATAGGGAGAAGGAGAAATGTCAAGAGAAGGCAGATCATTATGTCAACTAAGACCATATGGTATTAAATATATGTCGACATATCGACATTTCCATCGAAATTTCTTTGTATCTATAGGTTCGACATCAACACAAGGCGTAAATCAATATTTCCATAATTATTACAAAAAAAATTTGACAAAATATGAAAAATATCAATAAAATATCACTTATATAGGCAGAATATTAATATTAATCATTTTTAACTTATCTAGAAATCGTGAAATGTTTATTTGTTAATACATATACTTTTACGATTTTTTTATAATTTTACATAAATATCCATCGACATCAACATTATATCGATATTTCCATCAACATTGCCATGAAATCGAAACCACGACATTTAAAACATTGACTAAGACTCTATCTCTCGAGATCCTCATTTAGTTAAAGTTAATGAAAACATAAGCCATGAGACTTTGCACTAATGGGATGATCAACATTGGTGGTACAAGGCCAAGGGATCAATAGAGATCTTAAAATAGAGCATTGGAGCAATAGGAAGAATCTCGAGCCCATATTAAAGATGACTTTGAGGGGATGGTTGAGGCTAAGCGCATGACATGCCATCATGCTCAAGCTACCAAAAGAAAAAGACACATAGTAGAATGAAGTATATAGAGATGCTAAAATCTATGTCATGATCATTTGTTACCATTCAAAGTAAAAAGGATCATTTTGAGAGGTTCAACAGTGTAATATTTGATGGAGTGAGTTTGACAATTAAGTTAAGTGCATAATGGCAAAAAAATGGGATTTTGTATTCCAGGGAGAAAGTTTATATCTATATCTATAGGAGATGCGTTGAATTGCAGGTGGAACTCTTATGTTGATTAAGTTTAATTAGATTATGAAGTTATTTGATGTATAAATTATAATAGAGAGCAAACTCCTATGGAGATAAGATCAAGTCTGACAGACTGAGAGTTACGAGAGGAAAGAGATCTACTATGTAGTGACAAAAGTTTTAGTAAAACGTCCAAATTGAGTGCAGAAGTCCATCCACAGTAGGCAAATAACAATGCCTTGATGAATAGAGTCAAAATGACTTTGAGTTGGAAGGGACATGCTACCATGTGTTAGGTTAATAGGACATGCTACCATGGTTGTTTAATGTGAGTTGTGTTGAGCTGTGACAGGTATATATCGTTGTTTGAAGTGTTGGTTATTCAATTGTACTGAACTACCGTGTCAAGAGGATGAGTAAGATTTATCTAGTAGAATAGACGATTCAAAGACAACTCTGACTATTTTAATACATATTAATATCCACCTTACAAGCATAGTCATCACCACAGCCAAATCTCACGAGACAATAGTTAGTTTCTATTTTATAACTTTAACCATTTAAAAAAAAACTGGAAGTAGTCTTCAATTTTTTTTTCTTAAAAGAAAATATAATCCATTTTCAATTTCACAAAAAATTAAAAAAAAAAAACAGAAAACAAGTCACAACATGTCATAGACTATATGTATATTAAAAAAAAAGGAATTACCCAATATATTGGAAAAAGTCATCTTGGAAAGTTTTACTTTAATTTTTCTAAATTGATTCTTCAAGTTAGCTGTCCTAAAAAAATATAAAATAAAATTGATGACATCATATACATTTCTTTTAACAAAACTTAGAATGAAAGAAAATAATGATAAAGCAAGGCTAATTGGTAAGAAATAATTAAAAAAATATATACATGGATGAGAGATGAGAGATGAGAGATGAGAGATGAGAGATGAGATAGATGGTGTGGCTATAATGGAAATGCTAAATTTTACAATAATAATTTAAAATAGACTAAATTAAAAAAAAACCTTAATATTGTCATTTATTTTAAAAATATCACTTCATTTCAAAAATTTCAATATTACTCTAACTTTTCGTAAACCTTTAAAAATACATTGTTAATATTTTGACTGAAAATTGGCATAATATAATCTAGAACAAAGTAGCAATTAGCGTTTCAATTTTGCTTAAAAATCTTCCTCCTGTATTGTCAAGATAGTTTGTTTTTCAGGTTAACTGCCACATTGTTTCAAATTCTACATTGTTTCAAATTCTACGACCATGTTTGTTGAAAGAATATTTTTGAAACCTTTATAAAAGGTTAAGAGCAGTATGAAACTTTTGAAAAAAATAGGATATTTTTAAAATAGAGGATAAAGTCAAGGGTTTTTCTTTTTTAATTTAAGCTTAAAATATGAGCATGTGATGTAGTACTCAAATTTTACCAATGAAGAGGGAAGAAGAAGAAGAAAGAGCAGCAGTATCGGCATCCAGTCCAATGGGTGGTGAAAATGAAAAACAGTGGTCGGGGCTGAAATTCACCCAGAAACAGCACAGCCATGATTGGAACACTTCCCCCAAACAGCCCATCTCCCAGATTCCAATACCACAATCAATCATGCCTCTGGCTTTAATGGAATCAGCTTAATTTAATTAAACCCACAGCCATTAGAGTTAAGATTACCCAAAAGAAAGAGAAAGAGAAAGAGAAAGAGAAAGCTAATCTCTTCAAAAGTTGAAAGTTGAAACCCCCAATACCCCAAAATCCCAAATTTCCCAAATACCCAAAAAATAAAAATGAGACCAAACTTGGCCTTCGGTTCCTCCACAGATACTGCCCCCCCTTTACCCACACAAACCTTCGGACACTAAAAACAAACACTACAGAGAGTGACAGTGAGAGCAATCCAGATGGTGGAGACAGAGGCTGCTGGCTGATCTATGTCCCATGATTTTCTCTGTCTCAGACTCTGTTTGAGGTTTTGTGGGTGTTTTGTGAAAGGGGGTGTGGTGGGTTTTGAGGAATAGTTGCAGAGAAACTGGTGGTGGTGGTGGGGGGCGGCGGCGGCGGCGGAGGAGACTGGTTATTATGAATAGCAGTGGTGGTGTGGGTGAGGATGGGGGTAGGACAGTGGTATTAGGGGGAACAGCAGCAACAGCAAGTGGAATGATGGGGATGAATAGGTCACCTTTCACAGTGTCACAGTGGCAGGAGCTGGAGCACCAGGCTCTGATCTTCAAATATATGATGGCAGGTCTGCCTGTGCCACCTGATCTTGTACTCCCTATTCAGAAGAGCTTCGAGTCCATTTCTCATAGGTTCTTCCATCATCCCACCAGTAATCTTACCTCAACCCTCTATCTCTCTCTCTCTCTCTATTTCTCTCTCATTTTCTCTCTTTATTTCTCTCTCTCTCGCTCTGGGGCTGTCAGTTTGATTGGTTTCTGAATATGTTCTGATTTGATTTTGGGGATCTCGTTCTCTTCTAGTTCCTCCCCTTTTTTCCCCTTTCTTTTTCTCGATGTCATTTTTTAACTACAATTTATAATGGGTTCATGATGCTTTTTTTAGGTTCCCCTTGCACCACACACTTCAAAACCTTGTGTTTACTCTCCCCTTTTATCTTGTTTTGTGATTGCCTTGATGTACTAGAAGCTATGAATCAATATGCAAGTTGTGTGAAAAACGATGGCATTTGTCTGCTGAATGTATATGGGGTTTGGTATTTAGTTCTTATATTGAGAAATAACCATAGTTAAATGGCTATGTTTCCTCTGGTTTCAAATCCAACTATAGCACATGCGAATAAACCCTTCGTCAATTTCAATCTTTGACCATAATTTCATTTTGGGGTTTCCTTTTTTTATGTGATCTGAAAGCATAATTAAGATTCAAGCCCAAAATCTTTAGTCTAGAATCAATATCCTTCATTCTTTAGCATCATTGTTTTAGGTATGGAAAACCAAGCATGTGTTAGTGTTACAGTTCATGTTTTGGTTCTGGAGATTTATTTTGTAAGGCTTGAGTTGCAATTTTTGTAGTGGCTTATTGTTCATTCTACGGGAAGAAGGTGGACCCAGAGCCTGGAAGATGCAGGAGGACTGATGGCAAGAAATGGAGGTGCTCTAAAGACGCATACCCGGACTCCAAGTACTGTGAGCGCCACATGCACCGTGGCCGCAACCGTTCAAGAAAGCCTGTGGAATCTCAAACAATGACACAGTCGTCGTCCACTGTGACATCTCTTACTGTTACCGGAAGCAGCAGCAGCAGCGGAGCTGGAAGCTTCCATGGCCTTCCGTTGAATCCCTTGAGCAATTCTCAGGGCACTGCCACTGGGACCAGCCAGCCTCACTACCCGTTGGACTCCATTCCCTATGGAATCCCAAGCAAAGATTATAGGTACTTGTAAATTCTTACTGCAACTCCATTTTGTCAAACCATATGGTAATTGATAATACAAGAATTTATGAACATTTATATCCAATAGCCAATGCCAAGTTGAGTATTCACTTATGAAAAAGCATGATGTTGACCGTCTTCCATTCCTTAAAGGAGAAAGTATGGATATATATGTATATGGTAGCTGATTTTCAAATGGGTGTGAAATTTCTGTCTCTCCATGGGCATTACATATGCATGCATTTATTTGCTAGATAAAATTTTTTTAAGTATAGCTGTGTTTTGAAGCAGGCATATGATGTTTGCATTCTTGGGGACCATATTGAAATTATGTGGTGGGAGCCCAAACTGTGCTCTTCTGTGCCATATGTTTTATTGAATGTTTCAGCAGACCTTTTTCCATTCTTTTGGATACAACTCTTTGGGCCCTATTCATTTCTTTTGTCCATAAATTGTTTTTTGGTTATCTTAAGTATGCATGCTTCACAGACTCTTTTTTCTCCTCTCTGCCTATGTTGCCTTGCTTTTATGTTTTCTCTATTTGATGCGGGCCTGACATTGTAATAAAAATTGTCTTGCTGTTAAACAACTGTATTAACCCCATTGGTTATACCTTAGCTCTATGTTAAAAAATATGAAGACAGAGAAAAAGAAATGTCAGTGCTGCTCCAATTGTAGTGCTCTATAAAGTTGAATTTGTCTCTTTTTTTTCCTCTTTCTCTCTCTCTCTGTGACTTTTCTCATCTCATCTTTTCTTTTTTTTCTAAAAATTAATTTGTCTGATGTAGACTACAGTAATGTTCCATATTTTGCTGACATACTGGAATCAGTATTGCTGAGGAGTTATATCCTTTTCCCTTGCTAGATCGTTGGAATTAACTTTTGTAACTTTAGCTGATGAATCTTGCCCTGATCTGGTTTTTTCAATGCCGATTCTTAAAATTTTGAGTAGAAGTTAAAAGGTTCTTGTCATTATCTGTTTTCTTTTCGTCACGGTCCAACACATTGGGTCCTAGCATCCATGAGATTGCTGCGGAGTTCAGTTCTGATACTCACAGGGAACAACTCTGACAATTATTATGTGTTCTTCTGAACTCTTGCTATTTGGTTCTAATTGTTCCTATCTGCCTTTTCTGCTTTAAAGGAAACTGTTGTTGTGTGAGCTGACTGATCTTATGGAGCTTTATAGTTAAACCGTGAGCCTCTATAAAGCTTTCAGTTTCTGTCAACTTATTTTCGAGCAATTTTTTGGGTTCATATCTCGGAGTTTGCACCAGTATTATGTGGTTTGCTCTCTTCTAATTAGCATCATAGTTCAACACTCTAACTTAAAATAGTGCACTTCACTTATGTATGTTGATTATTTGTTCATTTAGGCCCCATTTACTAATGTTTTTGCATTTGGTTTTCTTTGTTTTCTTCTGTTTGAAAACTACAAAAAGAAAAAGTAGTTTTCAGAAACATGTTCTTTCTAAACTAGACAGAAAATTTAGATACAAGTAGTTTAAGCTTAATTTTTAGAAACGAAATTATTACGGAACCGGGACTCTTTCTAGTTTTCAACTTAACTGTGTTCAATCACTTCAAGTCTTAAAAGAAGGCAGTTGTATATATCTTACTTTTCCCTCTTTTACCACTTGGTTGTTGCTGAAATATTTTGATTTTTCTTTCATATATTTTGGATTCCTTGTTCTTCTTATGTTCTGATCTAAGAGAAACATCTATATTTTTTATTCTCTGTTCCATAGTTTATATTCTTTCTACTTTCAGTGTCCTTGTTAGTCAAAAGATGTGTTTGAGAACCCGATCCTACTGCCTAAAAATTAAGTTCTTCAAACGAAGCTTACAATATTAATGTTTCTAACTTCTGGTCATCATTGCATCCTTTATGATTTTTTATTGGCCTTAAGCCTTAAACCTTAATTTTAGCCTTAATTAAGTTAATTTAATGGCCTTAAGCCTCCTTTAACATCTTATCTTTTCCACTTTCATACATCATATGTCTGCTAATTATGTCTCTGCTGCCACCACGGTTTCCTTTTCTTCAGCCACTCGAATTTTTGATATTCCTTTTTAGGTCAATCAGTCAACTCGATTTTTCCTATTGGTCACGACTCATGATAGCCTCATTTTAGTATTTTCTTAGAATATGCAAAAAATTAGTCGAAGGAATGTCTTTTAGAGAACAAGAAATGAAGAGCTTGCACCATTTAGAACTGGACATTAACCATATGACATAGGAAAACCAACTGGTTAGAGGCCTGATCAGCTGATTCATCGTCCCTATAACATTATGGCTTGCGGTACATGATTACGTTATTGAAGCTTACAGGAGAATGTAGGCAGGGCATTAGTCTGGCAAAGAGTTTTTCATTTAGCGGAGAAGAGTGAGGAGTTACTGCTTCAGATCTCATCATGCTGTCGTTCGATATAGATGAAAATCAAGTAACCAAGCGACCCCGATGCTCGGTTGTGCCTCCATTTTGTTACTAGTGAAAATGGAAGAATTTACATTGATGATTTTGTTTTGGAGGTTAAATTTGTAGTGACGATATGAGGTTTATATATATTGAAATTCTCTTCACTTATTTATGAATTTGTTGGGTTTTAGGTATCTTCAAGGGCTTAGACCTGAGGCTGGAGTGCATAGTTTCTTCTCTGAGGCATCAGGAAGCAGTAGGGCTGTTCAGATGGATCCTCCAATGGACAACACATGGCCAATGATGCCATCAAGATCCCCGTCTTTCCCGGCATCGAAATCGAGCGATAACTCTATCTTCCAAAGCGGATATCCGCAGCATTCGTTCTTCGGTGGCGAATTTGCATCTGGAGAAACTCTGAAACAAGAAGGTCAATCCCTTCAGCCATTCTTTGACGAGTGGCCGAGAGCCAGGGAGTCGTGGACTGGACTCGACGACGAAAGATCCAACCAAACTTCCTTCTCCACAACGCAGCTCTCGATATCAATTCCAATGGCTTCGTCCGACATGTCAACCACGAGTTCAAAATCTCCTCATGGTTAGTTATCTGCTACTGCCACGTTTGTTTCGATTTTTCTCGCATATTCTTAGTTCATCCTCAAATATAATTCTCCACAGATAATTGAAAGCAGCATATGATGCTTTGAGAAAATTTTCAAGTTTTATCTCTCAGAAACTTCGATGCCCAAATTTTGAAAGCTAGTTCGTCGTTCGCATTCGGTTTATGCGAGCGAGCGTGCGGGTCGTTGGAGAATTCTGTTGTATTCTTGTCTTCTTGTCCCTTTGCAGCTCTGTTTTTATTGGGTTCTAAACACTTTGTTATGTTATGTGTAAACAATTCAGAAGCTGAATGTTGTTAGGTATGGAATAATACAGAACTATGGTTTTAAAGTTTAGAGAAAATTAAGATTACAATGAGGATTTGTAGTAACATTTGATCTCTACTTTATGTTTTATTTCTGTTGTTTTAATTATTTAAAAGTATGTGTTTACTTGGTTCTTTGAAAAAGCTTTTAATCTCTCCCTAGAGTTTGAATTATGTTTAAATCTTTTTTAATTTTGTTCTAAACATGATGGACAAAATGCAGACATGTGAGTTTTTTTTTTTCTTTTCTTTTCTTTTTTCTAATTTAGGTGTGGTGAAGTTATTTTAATTCAAAATTTAGGTATGAAACTTTTTAATGATTGACTATTTAAAGCACATGAATGGAATATGTTACAAAATGGCAACAATATTTTGAATTTGCAAATAGAGAAAAAATAAAGTGGCCAAAATTGAAAATGGAAAATAATTAAATGAAGGTCTAAATCACATTTTTGTCCTCTAATTTTTAAATTTGTTTTAGTTTTTCAACTTATAAAAAAAAGATGTAACTATTTTAGTACGTAAACTCTTAAAATATATATTTTAGTTTGTAAAATTTTCAAAAAATTAACAATTTTCAACTGGGATATTTTGTTTAGTACAACAAATAGAATAGAGGAATTGTAACTCATGACCTTTGGTTAGAGGCATGATCACGATGAGCTACTTGTTGGCTTTTGATTTTGATTATCATTTTGCTGCAAAATTTGACCTACCTTCAACAAAAACTATTTCTTTTAGTTACATATTCACGTGTTCAAATGTGATAATAGAAGTAACACATCAGCTATTAAAAATCTTAAGATCTTTTTTTTTGGTAGAAAGACCTTATTGATTTAATATAATTTAAAATTTTAAAGGATAGAACTACCATAATTGAATATTAGGAACTATTTACTTTTTTAACATTATACTAAAGGTTATAAAATAGATACAATCATTACTTTTGTTTTTTAAAAAATGTCAAGAATAAGTGAGTTTTAGTTTGTCCCATGTGATTGTATAAATTTGCAATTTATATCATTTTTGTAAAATTTAAACATAATACTATATATATAAATACATATTTCTTTTGTGTTATTTTTATAATTCTTTCTTATTCTTTATTTGATTAATSGCATGTTAGGTAGAAATTTGAATCTCGAATCTTATGTTAGATCTTTATATGTTGACAAATTTTTTACTTATGATTTATAAAATTGATAAATATGTTCAGGGATTTTTTTTCTTTTAATAATACTTATTTCGAAAGTGATTACGAAAATATGCCACTTTTCAAATTATGTTCAAAAATAATGTTTTGGAAATAGCTGGCTGTCTCAAGTTTGGTCGTCTCTACATGTTTGGCGGGATTTCGAAAAATCCCGCTTGTCTCTTCAAGAGACGAAAATATTATTCTAAGCAAAAACAAAACAACTATTATATATAATACATGTGTCTTTTGACTCCCCAAACAGTCTCTTATCTACTGCAGTCTCTTATCTACTGCACCACAGTATTCATTTTATTTTAAAGCGCTATATATAATAGTTGTTTTATTTTTGCTTAGAATAATATTGTTGTCTTTTGAAGAGACGATCAAGCGGGATTTTTCGAAATCCCACCAAACATGTCGTCAGACCAAGTCTTATTTAAAAAAGAAAAATTTACGTGGCGCTTTGCATTTGCCACTTCACAAGTCGTCTATTCTATTTCCAAAATATCATTTTCAAAAATAGTCTGAGAAGTGGCATATTTTCATTATTACTCTCGAAAATAGCATTATTAAAAAAAATCCTTTCATCTTAGCTTCTCTCGTAATCAATAAAAGACAATAAAGGGGCCATAGGTGACGTTTATGATAATATTTTTTTAGAAAAATCTTAAGATAAGAGTATGACACATTTATATTCCATTAGTATAGTACACATCATCTTGATATAACATTTATTTAACATTTATTTTAATAATGTCAACCAGAATATAATCTAACTGATTAAAGTACATATGTTAAGTAAAAAGTCGTGGGTTCAAATTCTCATCCACATGTTGTACAAAAAGAATTTATTTTGATCATAAGTTTTTTTAGTGTTAAGTAAATATTGACAAATAAGGAGATTAGACTAAGAGTGATATTTTGACACAATGATTATCATTTTTCCATATTAATTAGGGTCAACCTAAGCATAGCTGGGTTAAATCACTTATTTTCGATCAGAAGATCGTGAGTTTAAATCTCCACGTCTCACATATTGTATTAAAAAAAATAAATATTGGGAGGAAATGGTATTTTCGAGAGTTTAAACATAAAATCTTGTGCTTAGATATCATATTAAATTTCTCTGAACTCAAAAGTTTAAGGTGATGGTAGAATTAATGATTTTGAAAAAAGAGATTTAAGTTTGATTTATTTTCCAAAATCATAATCCAACTTATACCTTAAAAATCAATTTAAAGTAATTTTAAGCTTCCCTAAAATCAATTTCTTAAATTGTTAAACATGATAAATGGAAAGGAGAGTGATTTTGATAATGGCAAAAGTGATTTTGAGCGTGCCAAAATCACTCTTACTATTTTAAATGGAAGTGATTTGGACGAATGTGATTTTGGTCAACCATACTCTAATATTTTCAAACATACCTTAATGTTTTACAGTATATTACAAGTAATTTTAGGCCAATTTAGAAATGATTTTAGCAATAGAGATTTTAATGATAATTGATTTTGTGAAAGTGATTTTTGTATAGTTATTTTAACTTTTGGTTACACATTTTCAAGTGATTTTAAATGATTAATATTTGAAATTTAAATAAAGAATTTGACAAAATTTTTAGAGAGAAAAGTTAGAAGGAAAATCTTGGAGAGAAATTTTAAAGAATAAGAGACAAAAATTTTAGATAGAGATGGAAACTACAAATTTAGAGATATATTACAAAATTTTAATTTTATTTAAAGATAATAAATAAAATTAAAGATAAATTAGAGAGTGAAAAAAAAAATTTAGAAATGAAAAAGATAAAATTTCTCAATTTTTGAGGGGAAAATATGGTGAAATAGAAAGACAAATTTAAAATTTTAAATAATAACCATTTTAAAAACTAATTCTTATTAATTTTTTGGACCAAAAATCACTTGGGAATCATCTCCCAGACGATTTAATGAGAATCACTTGAAAATTATTGTCAAATATCTCATTTTGAAATAATTTTGATCATGCCAAAATCACTCTCAAATATGTCGTCAATTTGTGTTAGTGGAACCATCTTAGGTAAAATGGGAGTCTAAAAAATGTAGTTGTGTTGTGTAATCCGCTCTAAATTGGCCTATGTTGAGCACACCTCTCAATATGTCCGAAGATATAATTTAGCCTATGTTGAGCACACCTCTCAATATGTCCGAAGATATATGTATGTGTATGGTTATTTGAGGAGAGATTCAATGGTCCTTGTGTAGAGTTATTTGAGGAGAGATTCGATGGTCCTTTATTCAACAGGCAAAGAAAAGAGATTGAGCTCCTCGTCACTCGAATAGAGGACCTGAGGTTCATGGTATACAATCAGTAAAGGGACAATATCTCCACCATTATGAAACCTTTTTGGTGGAATTAGTAACAAATCTATGAAAATCTAGATTCGACCATATTTTACTATGTCAGATACAAGTGAACTTTTTTTACACTCAGAATTTGAAATCAAGATATAAAATTTTCAGTAACAAGTAATATTTCTACCATATTTAGGGATTTGAAATCGTCTATTTCATAATATTAAAAAAAAAATCTGCAAAATATAATGTTGATATTTTTAACTTATTTAGAAGGGAGGGAATATTTTTTTTTTTTTGGTAATCTTTAAATATTCATTTACATCGACTATATTTTTATCTAATTTTCATAAAATTGAGATTTCCACATTTATATGCTTGGATGTTTAAACCCTTGTTTGTTTGGATACAAAACTAAACTGTTAGCGAGCTGATATGCGAGCCTCCAATGGCGTCTTCATGATGATCGAAACCTCAAGCTTCTCCTCAAGATCAACTTCACCCACCGCATCCCATTTGAACATCCTCACCAAATTCGCCACAAAATACTGCAGATGAAGCATCGACACCCCAATCCCAGGGCAAATTCTTCTTCCTCCCCCGAACGGCATGAATCTGATCTC